>JAQBSW010012786.1:0-15752 GCA_029291075.1 Eudiplozoon nipponicum
AGGATAAACCAAAGGCAGCATGAACGGAAAGTATAATCTCATGCACATTCGTTTCGTGCTTACTGGCGACTCATCAGTAGGAGCCGGTATTACGCCCTTTAACCACTATATATTCGGTAGAAGAATGTGGAATAATAGGACGGTACAATCTCCTAGACGAATGTGTAAACCTGCAACAGTGAAGCACACTTCATACAAAGACTTCGCAATTTCGACTTCAAAGCTAAGTCACTCTATAAAAAGCATATACCAAGCCGACAAGGGTACCGACAACATGGCTATTGTGTCAGTACCCGATACCAAAATTGTAGTACCGAAAAGGTACATTGTACTAATACAATGGATTAAAACTACTTCTGAAAACCTGTTATTCCAGCAAATGCATAAACTCTAGCCTTGATCGATTTCAGTTATCACCTTTAGCGTTAATCATGGCATCGTTCAATCAAATATGTAAAAGTTACATACTGTAAGGCGTCAGCTGACGGATATGTTTATTTTCAAATTCTGCGATAAGCGAATGTGCGCTTGTGGTCATAGTTCCGTGGCACAGTGTTAAACCCGATTAATCATGACTAAGGTTGATGTATGACCAGGTGGAATTTTCGCACACTACTGACGAACTTCGCAGCAGTCTCGGCATCATTGTCGAGAAGGCAATCGCTCACAAACACTCAATTGTCCCGCACAAGAAAAATGCGGTCAAATCCAAAACAATAAACTTGTTTTGGAAGACAGTACTAAAATGGATGCGAAATCTCCTTCTCAAAGCAAGCGTTTCGTGAACTAACCTCGCCAGATGATGCAAAGCCCCAGCTTCCAGCAACAACCGACCAAATTCGCGCCTCAAACAAAAGCTGTGATGTTTTCTCATCTCTGAAAATAAGCACAATATAAAGGCTTGCAATAATTCATTTTATAAACATTAAGCACATTAATAAAGAAACAGCACCAGTTAAAAAGTGTTCAGAATCTAAGGAAAAGCATCTATGCTAGTGTGGGTATCATTTACGTGTTTGGAACCTCGTTGGGCAGGTTGGAGAGTCAACATCATAATCATGTACAGCCATACAAAAGTCAAAAGTATATAAATGAAAACAGAAAGAATATTTTAGACTAATTATTAGAGATTTACGAGAGAGATAGAGACAGAGAGGGAGAAGGAATACCTGGCTACTATGAGTAAATTTATCAGGGTAACTCACAGAAATGAGGCAAACTTAACCTCTCCACAACACCATTATGGCAAAATTAGCATTCGCGCAAGGCAACATCAGCAATACAGCTTCCATGCGGATTTCAATGTATCGCGTCATAAACAAGACCAAGCCTCGCGGCCAACTTTGCCCTACTAAGTAAAGAAAGTTACGAAGATGATTCCACTAGACATCTGCAATAAGATTGCCACTGAGATCGATTCGATGCCATATCACTAAGGGTTTCTAACCAAGAACTATGATGCGAAAAGGGACCCCATCCTGGCAGACGAGTGGGTCCTATATACCCAATTTGGATGTACGTGTCTTCAATTATTGCTGCCATGTCAAAATCTGCTCACCTTGTTTCATACGCCAATTTGGTGCTGGATGAGAGAACAGAGCTCTACTGGACAATCGAAATGAGGGCATACGCAAAACGTGACCGAGCCAACGAAGTTGATGGAGTATTATTAATTTTTCTAACGAGCACTTGTTGGTAGATCATAAAAAACGTCTACGGATGTCAATATTGGCTATTCTTTTTTGATATCTAACATGTGCTATACTTCTCAAAAAACGATGGTTGAATTCATGTACATGTCTAAAATGATCAACTCTAAGAGATCAAGTTTCACTACTTAAATAATAAAACTGCGCGTACAGATGCATTGTAAACAGGATCTTTAAGACAGTGAAATACCCGAGTTTCTCCATAAATGACGAAGATTGAGGAAAGCTACTCTAGCTTTCACGATTCTAATTCTCACCTCATCCGACATATTGCCTGAGTTATTAATAGAGTTCCCAAGATATGTAAACCTGTCAATTATGCCTAGCTCTTTACTCGGCAGTCGCAGAGTTGGACTGAGTGGTGGGTGATCCTGTAAAAATATATTAAATTCAGGTGCGAATTCCATACCGAAAGATGTAAAAACGCCTGCTAATCTATTCAAGGTGGCCTGGGAAGCATCTCCATTGTTAAATATTACTATGATATCGTCTGCATAGTCAAGATCAACTAGTTAACAGCCCAGGAGAACTTCAGCATCCTAAACGTGTGGAAGAGTGTTGTTCATTATAATATCGATTGCGAAATTAAACAAGATGGAAAGTAGACAGCCTTGACGAACACCACTGCTGGTTGTAAAGTTTTGCGTTAATTCGTTGTAAACCTTAACGCGACCAGAGTGCTGCAGTTGATGTGCTCAGCAGTTTCGCTGTTTGACTATCGCCGCTTACCGTGGTCCCCGAAAAATAGGGTAATGACATCATATGTCAAGAAATAGTCAGGCATTAATAATCCAGCAAGCCAGTGTACGCACTATATATATCGCTTTTATTTGAAAACTTCGCAATAATTAATAAATAAACAAGGACTGATTGCGAATGTAGTGATAGCAATAATTTTAAATCAAGGTTGCGATCTTGATATAAACACTAATCTTATTATATATATATATATATATATATATATATATATATATATATATATATATATATATATATATAGCATGTCCATTGCCTTCGAATATTACACAGTATATTTCAACACATTAATAACAAAGTGGATAATGGCCATTTATTTCGAGAATATTAAACATCCAGCTACAATCTATCATTTATATGCATTCTGGGTTTTCATTTGAATATATGGGTGGCAACAAATCCGACTCGTTTTTACTGCTGTTTCTTGGTTTTACTAGTTGGTGAGTGTGTATGCGTTTGTGTTTGTGTGTGTGCGTGTTAGCATGTAAAGGCTATTCTCGCAGTATTGCAAAGTGATGTCTGAGATCTGGTCATTATTGTTTTGATGGCTTGACAATTAACCATCTGTTCGAATTGTTCGCTGTTACGTGTACGAGTGCTATTTGTCCGAGTGTAGTCTTTCGTTTCACCTTTTTGCGCAAATTTGTGTTCTTCACTTGGTAACAGCACAAGTGCGGATTGCAGTGTTGAACGCTCATATTGTTTGGAAATTTCTGTCACCGTATGTGCATCTGTTTTTTCCTCTTTAATTTATTGCTAAACCGATTGTACGTTTGTTGATTCTAGTCGAGGGCCTGTTTGTTCTTGGCTGGATACTAGTAGATTGTTGTTGAATTTTGTTATTCTTGGCCAGTCGATAAGGATATCATGCTGATGAAACTTTTGAATATTAAGGTCAGGTGCTTGTTGTTTTATGTAAAGGGCTTCATAAATAAATAATAATTTTTCTGATTTTGCTTTATGTAGAATTGTGAAATTGGTCGAATTGACAGGGCGCCCCGTTGCCAATATATGATCGGAAATAGCTGATTTTCCTGACGGTGCCAAGCCTTTGTTAATCAATTTCTGTGGCAAATGTTGCTGGATTCTGCTTATCAATTGCTTCTTCGTGCGTCCGATATATGTGCTACCGCACATACATGAGAATTTGTAGACTATGAATGATTTGGAGAGAATTGGCAATTGATCTTTGGCATCCAACCTCATGATTCTCTGTGTGCTAAATGTCATATTAACTTTAACACTGGGAAAGTTCTCCTTAGTTATTCTATTCAGCCGCCGTGCAATTATTGAGGCTGGTACGTCGCCTCTAAACGGTAAGTTTAGGAGAACCTGCTTGCCGGTATCCTCTCTAGTGCGAATCTGCCGTGGTCTGATGTTGACATCAATGAAACGCTCTGGGTAGTTGTTCATTAGCAAAAATTTTCCTGAGGTAGCCCAGTTCTTCCTCGATCTTGTGTTCAGAGCAGATCTTCCTGATTCTGTTTTCTAGGTTTTTTTACTAAGTTTCTTTTGTGGGATTTTGGTACACTGCTGTTGTAGTAAATGTATTGCCCGGTGAAAGTGGATTTTCTATATATGGCCAGTGTAAAATTCCCATTTTCTTCTCGAGTGACTTCGATGTCAAGGAAGGGAGAGCTATTGCCTTTCTCTACCTCGAGAGTGAATTTGATATCTGGATCGGCTCCATTTGCTTGTTTGAGGATTTCAATACAATAATGACCAGATCCCAGACATCACTGTGCAGAATAGTGAGAAGGACCTTTACATGCAAACAGACACACACACAGACACAAACGAATACAGACTTACCAATCAGTCAAAACAAGAAATAGAAAACCGAGTCATATTTGTTGCCACCCGCATATTCAAATGAAAACCCAGAATGTATATAAATGAAAGATTGTAGATCGAAGTTTAGTATTCTCAAAATAAATGGGCATTATCCACTTTGTATTAATGTGTTTTTTTCCTAATTATAAATATACTGTGTAATATATATATATATATATATATATATATATATTTATATATATATAGTATATATATATTCTGTTTGAAATGCGAGCTAGTAATAAAATTCATTGTAATCTTCCTAGTACAACAGTAAATAAAAACTTGCTGGCTATTTAGCGTGAGCATCCTCTCCCATTCAGCCGACAAGATATCGACGAAATTGCAAGCCTTCCAAACTGTTATGCTGCGATCTTCGGCAGCTGAAACAATAATTGCCGAACTTTCCTTCGGTATGTGCGTAGAGGCCAATGCAAATATCACTCCCTTTTGGAAACAAAACGAAGAATACAAAAGAATACAAATAAATTTAGCATATATGAGACCTGGAGAAAAATTATGTCAAGATTTTTAACACAGAACAACAGGAGAGTAGGATGAAGATGCAAACATTTGCCGGTTGATGACAAACAGACCTTAGCCAGCCTCAGACGAGGAATGAACACTTTTGAGGCCGGAAACGTAGCACAACAATAAAATGTGAAACAACTAACTGATTCGAGGTTATAACCTTAAAATCAAACCCAATTCCACACCTTTTTTTGTAATTTTACTTGCGTATAAGACGACTAACAGCTACACACCCGGATGTGATAATTGTTTCTCGTCATCCTTACCGAAAGACACACATCTGACTATCGGAGATCAAACTATAAGCAGAGATTTGGCTTTTCAATTTATTAATAACTCGTTTGTTATACTTGACTAGAATATCGGCTGCAAAATAACGTGTCGAAAGTAATAAAGCAACAGTTCCCATCCAGGGTAGAATGCCCAGACAAACTGTAAGCACTCTACCATTGACATAAGTTAGTTCCACTAGCTGGAACTGAATTTGCATTATAAAACAGATGACGTTGTAAACACTTACTCGAGTACAACTAACTCACGCAAAGGGATAAGGCGGCTGTATCAAAACATAAGAAATTAGTGGCTACAGCATAATTCGGAAATGAAAATGAATCAAAGTATACTGTTACCCTACCAAAAAGTGTGTGCGTGCATGTAATCATTTATGTCTACAATATAAATGAGTTGATACTGTGAGGTGTCTCTGCCAGTGGCATCATAGGTTCCCGTCAAATTGATCATTTGAAATAATAAAAACTAGGCAACAACTTCCTGCTAGACCCATTGAATTTAACCAGTCGTCGAACAAAATAACAAAACTACCGCCAGCCGCAACGAACTGACGCGTTTCGACCTTCCATTATCATCATCAGAGTACGACGGCAAACTGACAAGCGAGGATCAAACCGCATTGCATATATATGGAAAGAAAAATTAGATATGCGGCTCTCACCTCTAGCAGTCTCGCATATATTGAACTTGACTGGAAATGTCGGCTGCACAATTTAAATGAGGGTCCGAACATTAGATGTCTGAGCTTCTCCACACATACACATATAATAATACACACATATATATATATATATATATATATATATATATATTCTATAATTAGGAAAGCACAAATAACAAAGTGGATAAAGGCCATTTATTTCGTGAATACTAATCATCTCTTACACAATAATACATATTTATACATTTTGGGTTTTCTATTTATTATGCTAGTGGTAACAAATCTGACTCGTTTTTACTGCTGTTTCTTGTTTTGACTAGTTGGTGAGTGTGTATGCGTTTGTGTTTGTGTGTATGCGTGTTTGCATGTAAAGGTCATTCTCGCAGTATTGCGAAGTGATGTCTGATATCTTGTCATTATTGTTTTGATAGCTTGAGAATTAACCATTTGTGCGCATTGTTCACTGTTACATATACAAGTGCTATTTTTCCCAGTATAGTTGATCGTTTCACCTCGTTGCGCAAAGTTTTCACGTGGTAACAACGCCAGTGTTGATTGCAGTGTTAAACGCTTACATTGTTTGGAGACTTCTGTCATCGTATGCGCCTCTGTTATTTCCACTTCAGTTTGTTGCCAATCCGATTGTACGTTTGTTGATTCTAGTCGAGGGCCTGTTGGTTCTTGGCTGGATACTAGTAGATTGTTGTTGAATTTTGTTATCCTTGGCCAGTCGATAAGGATATCATGTTGATGAAACTTTTGAATGTTAAGGTCAGGTGCTTGTTGTTTTATGTAAAGCGCTTCGTAGATAAATAAGTAATTTTTCAGATTTTGCTTTATGTAGAATTGTGAAATTGGTCGAATTGACAGGGTGCCCCGTTGCCAATATATGACCGGAAATAGCTGATTTTCCTGACGGTGGCAAGCCTTTGTTAATCAATTTCTGTGGCAAATGTTGCTGGATTCTGCTTATCAATTGTTTCTTCGTACGTCCGATATATGTGCTACCACCAGCCGCAACGCACTGACGCGTTTCGACCTTTCATATCTAAATTTGATGTCCATATATATTCAATGCGGTTTGATCCTCGATAGTCAGTTTGCCGTCGTACTCTGATGATGATCATGGAAGGTCGAAACGCGTCAGTTCGTTGCGGCTGGCGGTAGTTTTGTTAGGTTGTTCGACGACTGGATTGGTATTTACTTCAAGCTCGCAAACTTAATTTAAAGAATTGTTACCACCGCCCGCACAATTTTTAAACTTCCTGCTAGTTCGGCTGATATTAATACTCGCAGAGCTATGAGAACCATCTTAAGCTGATCAGAAGTCCTATTGTACCAGAAAAGTTGACGATATGGAAGAACCGTTCATGTCAGATAATAATAATAATAGCACCAAAAAAAGTCTATCGGTACAATAAATGATTGTAACAATAATCTCGTAATTTGTTTTCACGATACGTGGGATGAACACCTCGCCGAGCAAATTCCTTGGGCACCTGCAGCAGTCACGATCCTCTAAAGTATGCCTCAGCCAACAATGTGAAACGTTAATCTCAAACATCCAGCAGTTTAAAAAAATCCGAAAAGCAACATTATCTCTCAGACATCGCGGAGCTGCGTTTCTCAATGATATGCTAACGGCTTTAACAAAGGGTAACAGTGGAAAACTTGTAAGGCATTGAACAATGCTTCGTTCTATATGTCATACAGAGAGAGAACAGATCGTTTGGAGCGAGTCGTCTATCATTGCCACGGTCGAAAAAGGAAATCACAAGCCGTGCAATAATCATTGTAGTATAAGTCTGACTCCAACCGTATTTAGGTCATTTGGTTAAATTAGCTTATGACACTTCAGCGCGTCGGGTGAATCACACACACTGGATTCCGATCGGGAATTATAAGACCCCCTCGTCTGCCAGTACGGGTCCACGTGCGCATCATAGCTCTTGGTTATAAATCCTTCGCGATATGGCATTCAATCGAGCTAATTAGCGATCTTGTTGCAGATGTCTGGTAGAATAATCTACGTAACTTGCTTTTCTTAATTGGGAAACGTTGGCTGCGAGGTTTATACTTTTGATACAGTGAAATCCGCATGGAAGCTGTATTTCTGATGTTTCTTTGCCTTAAAGCTGACTTGGACATAATAGTGCTGTGTAGAGGTTTAGTTTTCCTCACTTCTGACCTTCTCTCCCCTCTCTTTAAGACGAGGTCCTTGACAACGACATATATAACGCTGTCCCCCGTTATCCGACTTTTCAGACTTACAGATTGTAATCGACTCAGTGGATCTCAATATCGAAAGTGGTATGCCGACGAAATTTATATTAAATGTAATATAACAAACAGATGTGTGAACTATCGGACAACTTTACTACTAACTCCAGTGACCGTCAAGGATGTCAACTTTCCGCATATTTGTTTAATGTGATGATATTTGCCGTTATGAACTATACACTTCCATTCTGCCCTATGAGTTCAGAGCGCAGGCCTCGAAGATCTATCCGACGGCAGATTAGAGAATTTTGACTACACACACGATATTGCATCATTTTTCGAGGAACTCGTTAGCGAATTAATTTAACGTTAACTTTCATTTACTGTAACACACACACACACACGGAACACGCCTTACTAAGCGAACTTGCTCTCTTCTTAGGTTTGCACCAGTTTTCTTATGGTGAAAATTTATGGTATTTCGTCAGTAGCTTTTGTCGAATAAGTAAATAGAGGGAGACCTGCAAGTGCAATAGCGGCAAGGATACATTTACGTTAAGTCACCCTAGAAGAACGCAATTTTAAACACATTCTGGCAGCAAAGGTATAACTAAGTCCAAAGATAGCCCAAAGTAACACACAGAAAACTGACATCGCTGACAGAGAAACTGCATCCTGTAGAGGAAGAAATTTTCCGCCGACAAAATTAAAGTAACAATTATTGATAAATTTAAACCACCGTGGCTGATTGAAACTAATATTAAAAAAGAATATATTCGTTCAATTTCTATAACATTCTTTGTTTAAACACTTTGCAGTATATGTACTTTTGAACTGTGCGTAATTCGAGTTTCGCTATTCTGTAACTGTCCTGGCGTGAATTTCTCTAGCAAGCTGCATTTGACATTTTATTTCTCTGTTCCGGTTTTACAAATCTTGATATTCAAAATATAATCCTGCAAAAAATTGGTGTTTTGAATCGTGCATATTCAGAATGTTCAGGAACGGGTAATTTAATAATTCTGTTTTTCGAGTCTAATCTCTTTCCAGGTTATTGACTCGGGCGTATTGTTACTTAAGAAGTACACAGTCCATTGCCAATTACTAAATTAATTAAATATATATATATTTCAGTTCAATTAATATGGAGGCTAATCTTAAGCTCGAGGACACTGATTATTAAGCTCAAGACATTTTAGGCATGAACTTAATAGATGTGGAAGAGAAAACCAACTTATCAGACTCATATAGGTGTATTAAGACTGAATCCGACTTGGCGTCTATGGGGTTCTCATTAACTAAGTGTCATTAAGTAGAAATCACAATTATCAATTGTACTTTCTAAAGTGAATTTTTAATAGACGCACTGTATCTTTTTAATTTTCGTCTAAAACTATTCGGATGTTAACTAAGTTTTTTTTAAAATAATGCCGAGGGAATTGAAAAGAATTTATTTGTTTAAAAAAAATCTAAATGAAAAGCACACATCGATAATTTCCATACCTTTTGTGATAGCAATGTTCGTTTAGGATAAATAGAATTGTTTTCTTTCACAGAGTCAACGCTGGCGATGCCCCAAAAATTAATTCTTCCAAATGCGTCTCCTGTGATCAAAGTTATTTCGCCGGAAGAAGCGACATTATTCGGCATTAAAGAAGCGGAATATCTATTTTTTGAAACAAGCAAATAATTTTACTGCATCATCGCGTCAGGGTACACAAATTCATTTGTGGATAATTGCGATAGACTGTTTTCAAAAACTGTAAATCGATCTAGGTGCATTTTCCCAGAT
Source organism: Eudiplozoon nipponicum (assembly GCA_029291075.1). Lineage (NCBI taxonomy): Eukaryota > Metazoa > Platyhelminthes > Monogenea > Mazocraeidea > Diplozoidae > Eudiplozoon > Eudiplozoon nipponicum. The sequence continues at coordinate 9,794 of JAQBSW010012786.1, forward strand.
GAGCTAACAACAAAAAAGGTCAGTTTATTCGTCTGATTTGAAAAAATTCTTCCTTACCTCAATAAAACACTGTGCAAAAATATTCCAATGGTTGGTATAAGAGGAATAAATCTTTTTCAATAAGTGTCTTGACAAATCCACTTTAAATACACCAGAACATCTAACGCCACAAAAGCAACCAAAATACAAATTCGGGTCTGAAGTATTATGAACATTCAAAAATTTAATATCAACATGATTATCAACTTGAAACGACGAAACACATTTAGAATCATCAATGTTAAAAAGTGTAACCTTGTTGGCCAAACCTACAAAATAAAACAGAGCAGTTACCAGCCAATAGGAATCTTTTGTTTAAAAATTTAATGGTAGTAACATGTCCATAGACCAATAGCTTATCCGCGCAATCCCCAGATCTATACATTAAGCACGTTGCAATTCCCTAAAGGTTCTATTTCATTAACTAAAATGAAAATATGTAAACCAATATGCTCTGCTACAAATAATAGTTGAACAATAATCAAATACAGTTTGATTATAGAAAACATACCAAATATAGAAAATCAACTTTAAGGAGAAAAAATGTTATTTATTATTATTTCTAAGAAAATAGACTCTACCATCTAATTAATTGCCTGTATAAATTATATAACTTCGATACATTTAAACGAGCAAAAATTAAATCTATGAAATTATGTAATGTTCCAAACAGAATGCTATACAATATTTCACAAAGAAGCCAGACAAGCCGTCACCCACAAAGGGCCTTTGATAATAGAAATACTAGTGTACGACCTTAGTAGGGACCCTTTTCCTATGTAGAGGCTTGATACTATTAACTCCTGGGTGCCCCAAGGTTGCCAAATCTGTATCTATTAGACTGATACCTTCAACTCTCTTTACCATGCTCTTATTGTCCTCTAACCCTATTAACTACTGGGTGCTCCATAGTTGCCAAGTCTGTATCAGTCTTAATGTCCGTAGGAGTCTGATCGATTAATATTTTTTTCATATCTATCAGACTGATACTTTCAACTCTCTGTACCAAGCTTTGTGTCCTCAAATTTAATATAAGCCTCCTTCTTTATCACAATTATATATAGAATGGAATAGAATAGAATATCTTTATTCGGATTCAAACCACATATGTTCCATCAAATACATAATTATATTGGAAAATGTACAATATAAGAAAAATATCACATAACATAAAATAAATATGCAAAATATGAGAATCATGACTAGCAATTGATTTTATGTATCGTTGACTAACATGATATAATGCATAACCTTTCAATTTTAATAATACAAAACATGGAATTCATAATCTCATGAAGGTATGTTGCTGATCCCAATTATCCTCGTCTTTTATTCAACCATGAAAAATTGTTATCGTAATCAAAATTAAAAATATCAGCAGGATTGTAGATTTTTTCGAGTTCAGTACAGAAATATTTAAAAGGCATCGTAGATGGAGGCGTTTCTCTAAGCCCCTTTGGCAATTGATTGTAAATTTGGGAAATTTTCGAATAGGAGTATAAATTGCCTGCAACATTACCCACCAAAGGAGGAGATCTTGCCAAATGTCCAGATCTAGTTCCAACTTCATGACTCTTTCTTATTGGATTCATATAGGTACCAGTCCACTGGTTCAAATGGAAAACCTTTATGCAATAGCACATTCTCCGAAACCATAAAGTTTGCAGTGATACAAATTGTAATCTAGTGGAGTATATGGTGCAGGAGATAGGGCTAATTTGTTTCACAACTTTTCTTTGTACAGCATCTATCTTATTGGACAAACCCTTTTTTAATGGATTCCAAAAAGAGGCAGCATATTCTAGTATCGGTCTAATCCAAATTATAAACATTTTAAATTTTATATCATTCGAGAAGATATTTCTATTTATTAATGCCCATCTGTGCTTGGCACTGCCTACTGTCCTTTTAATACGTGTCTCAGCAGAAGTTGTACATTAAATAGTTATGCCTAAATCCTTAAAATCTTGCAGAAGTTTAATTTCAAAAACATCATTAATCACAGCATCATGAATATAAACTTAATTTATTTCTGTTCTTTTACCAATTTTTAAAGCTCTCTTCTTTTTTCTGTTTATTCTCAACCCTAGTGTTATCAAATATCTACTCAAAAATATAAATCTAATGTCAAATTATTTTTGGAGAATTCGACATTATTTGAATCAATTGGAAAGATTATTTTTACATCATCAGCGAATTTGCAAACTCGACCGTTAAGGATCTTAGTTTCCAAATGTGCAAATACGATTTTAATTAAAATTGGCCCCAAACTTGATCCCTGTGGAATTCAACTTGTTACTCTTTTTGATTTTGATATCAAACCGTTTACTTGAATACTCATTCTTCGATTATATAAATAGTATCTAAGTAATCTAAGAATATTCGGATCAATATTCAATAGATTAATCGCATTTAAAATAGCATCAAAATATATAGAGTCAAAAGTTTTTGAGATATCTATAAATAATATTAATACATTTACCATTTTCTCATCTAGTGTAATTACATGTCTCCACATAAAAAGCATATTAGTAGCTGTTGATCTATCTTTCGTAAAGCCATGTTGACTTATATCAAAATCAACCTGCAACATACGTTCTAAATGATCTAGTATCATTCGTTCTATTATCTCCGTTTGAGTTTGTAAACAAAATTCAATATATAAATGTTAAAAACTAGATTGTGGTATCTTTCGATGTTACGTCTTTTTTTACAAATGTTTCAAATGATTGAACAATTGACATTATAGTCAATGCGGTAGAATACGACATTTTACCATCACCGGAGCCAGGTCACACTCCACGCAAGCTTATCTTATTATACACGAAAGACATACGGTTTCGTTTTAATAGAAGCATCCATAAACAAACTGATAGTGTGGCAATGAGGAGCCCCTTATCTCCAGTGTTTGCTGACATCTTTCTAGGGAACCAAGAGAGCACATTATTAAAGAGTGACATATGTTAATGTGCTCAATATATACAGTACGTGGATGATATATTTCTTGTCCTTAAGAACAGGTCGCAATCACGAACATTGCTTCAAAATTTCAAAAAAGTACTTAAGAATATCGACTTCATGTCAGAGCACGAGAAAGGTGATCATCTGCCTTTCCTGTATGTACTATCAAAGAAAGAAACTAATGGTTAATAAACTAGAACAATTTTCCCTAAACCAATCTAGTCTGCACAGTATTTGCATTACAGCAGTTTTGTGCCATTTCACTATAAATTAACAGCAGTTCGTGGCTGCTTTTCAAGAATTGACAGGTTGGTTAGTCAAGATTCTAAAGAAAATGAATATAATAAATCACTTAACGATTTAATGTCTAATGGCTAACCCAGACAACTAATTGAATCAATTATTAATAGTGGAAGTAAACAAAAACTGACGTATTACGGGCCAGAAAAGAAAACAGTCTACCTAAACATCCCATTTAGGTTGATGCAGTTCCACGAATAGTACAAAAGAAATATATTACAGTTACATACTGTTTGTTGCGAAGAACTAATATATATGCAAGTATGCATTAGGTTTTGCGAACCTAGTAACAAATTAGTTCAGTTGTGACCAGAAGGATAAACCAAAGGCAGCATGAACGGAAGGTATAATCTCATGCACATTCGTTTCGTGCTTACTGGCGACTCATCAGTAGGAGCCGGTATTACGCCCTTTAACCACTATATATTCGGTAGAAGAATGTGGAATAATAGGACGGTACCGTCCTATTATTCCGTTGAATTAGAGAACATTGTTACTTAAACGCCTGTTTTAAATAAAATGGTGAATACACGTCTGCTATTGCGCAACACATCATCGAAACATCGCACGTATGTTCTTCAGACGTAGCATTCAAAATAATTACTTAATGCAATAACAAAAGAAAGCTAGCCACATTAGAAGCCTTAAGGATAAAAAATTGCAGCCGGATTTATGCAAACACAAGAAGCATGTTCAAGCATTGAGCTTGAACTGGATGTGACGCACGCAATTTGATTGGTTTCTGTTTTTTCACACTCTCTCTATGTTCACATATTTCTATCTTGTTTTGCTTTCCAATTTATATATAAAGATATGTTCATTAGTAAATAATTGAGGAGATAATGAGAAAGAAATGTTTCTTTTAACTGATAATTCTTTTTATTAATTTTGCACATAGGAAGGGTACAATGAATTTTATTAAAGCTCGCATTTAAAAAAAATTAGTACTTTAGCACTAATATTGATACTACTGAATCGGGTATAAACATAAATTTAAGGCATAATTATAATTATCCTTTGAAGTTTTATTTATGTTCATCACAATCTTAACTAATATCAGGAATTCGTCTAAATTATTAAATTTACAGAGCGCATATAAATATTTCACATTAAATATTCTTCAAAAAGAAAATATATTCAAATAATATCATATGAGTGAAACCGGTAGTTTTGTCGAAATTGAAAGAGTGATGCTTCCTATTTGTTTAGATTGTAACACGCGGCTCCGCGTTACAACCCAACGAAGTTCAATTTTTGTAGAGGCTCCTAACCTTTTCGTATCTGAGAACTCCATAGATGCCAGATCGTTAGTAGTTCTATAATTAAGAGTAGAATCTGATAAGCTTATATTTTCATTCGCATCTGCTAAATTCATACCTGCCATGTCTTGCACTATCTTGTTAGCATCCTCAAATTTAAGATTGGCTTCTATATCTATCAAATTTAATTATTAAATTGACGCTTAATGTTAGGCAAATTGGGATGTGAAACCTTTCACGTTGAAAACACAGAAACAAATAATGTGGAAAGAAATAGACGCGAAAAACAGAATTATTAAATTACCCGTTTCAGAACGTCCCCAAATGCGTGCATCAATATAAAATACAAGACAGCGTTAGCTGGCGTATATTGTAGAAATTGGTCAGATTTGTAATAAAGAAAAATGAAACAATCGCAGCAGGCCAAAGGAGATACAACCAATCGAGGACAGTAATGCTCGAAAACTGAAAATGGCGCACAATTCAAAGTCAAGTTGTAGAGGTTAAATTAATTATTGGACACCAATTAACCTCTCATATAAAAATAAATCAATTTTTATTTTTGGACATTTGATGTTATCGCTGGTTTCGTAAAACAATATTGTAATTTTTGAAAAATATTGTAAATTTTTTTGGAAGTTCTTTTGTTCATATTGTCGAAGTTTTGGACTTGTCTTGTCGAAGGAAAATGAGAGAGTTTTTGAACTGAGTTGCTGAATTGCATAAGCGGGACACTGCGTGGTTCCATCTCCGACTCTTTGTGAATAAAACATTATAATCTTCTTGTCGATTTGATCTTTTTAATTATCAGCGAAAAGAACCACAAATTTGCTTTGGGTATTTAACGTAAATATTTGTTTTAAGGTCTCAATCATTCCGATTCAGTATCCTGTGGATATCAGCGTATCCGGGTAAGCTTACTTATTTAATATAATATATAAATTGCAAGTAATTTAATAATATCATGTCTGGTTTATTAAATACTGAGGATACAGAGCAGTTGGCTAGTGGACTTAAGGATTGTAGCTTAAGAGATAGTTCAGAGGAACTTAAGTGTTCCAAGATAGATGATCATTCCGCATATATGGATTTTCCGGGCCTGGCATCCAAGAGACCCCTTATGGTAGTGACCTAAGGGCCTCTACAAAAAATGGCGACCGCGCCAGGATCCTTTATGCGGAAAGATATGATGTAGATGATCGTTTTTGCCGCAATTCTATGGATAGCAATGTTAAGCTCACCATGTACAGACCAGACAACCATTCTGAATGGGTCGAAGAAGCAAAATTTTATTTTAAACTAAAACGGATGACCGACCCTATAGAAAGGTTTGCCTCGGCCTGGTGGTGCTTACCTGAGCCATTAAAAAAGAATCTGTTTAGACTCAGGAATTTTGTTAC
>JAQBSW010012787.1:0-15743 GCA_029291075.1 Eudiplozoon nipponicum
TGATCTGAATCTAACAAAGATAGCGATCGAGCGCGCTGGAAATAAGTGGCATAGGACTGTCAAGAGATTGTTTTGTAGACCTGGGAAAAGTTATTGTATCACAAAATCGGCTGACTGCTTTTCAATAATTAATGATAATACTTTCTCATGGTCGAATAAAAGCCAAGGATAATTGTGATCAGCAACATATCTTATTTTCACGTTCTGTATTTATAAAATTGAAATGTTATGTATTATATCACCATGTTAGTCAACAATACATACAATCTGTTGCTAGTCATGGTTCTAATTTTTGCGTAATGTTACACTCGAATTGTACCCTAATTATTCCTATTTCGATGATGAATCTATTACTTTTTATATAATCAAGTATTGTACAATGCGATTAATTAACAAGACCGTTTTTTCCTATATCATAATAACTATATAAACTTTGATAGGACGTATGCGGTGATATTACAGTCGAACTTTCTTATGTTGATATATTGTACAGTATATCTAGAGAGATTTACTTATCTATATGAGACTAATTGCACATATTTATGTGATATGATATGTTTTTTATATTGTACATTTTCCAATATTATTATCTATTTGATGGAACATATGTGGTTCGAATCCAAATAAAGGTAACCTATTCTGAATGTCTATAGGGTCTCCATTGAGATAGATGAAATTATGGTAATGCGTAGTGGCGGTTCTGTAGCCATTGAAGTCTTCCTGAGGTGCTGTTATTACTAATTGGAAACTGCTCCCAATTCTATTCTATATTGAAGGACACTTAAATTTGATAAGGATTAGGCTAAAAGTTGATAACTTATTCATTTGTAGAAAATCAGTCGAACGCATTGTAACCTCGTGTATAAAAATGCACAAAATGATGTAGCTTAGTTACAGCAAAGAGCGAGAGCACCAGATGGTTTCCTAACGATATATTTCACAAGTTGGCAGAAGGAGCGTTGAAGATGTCTTAAAAGAAGTTAATAATCAGGTGGTGGATTAAAATGGATAGACAAAAGTTGAGGCTCCCAGGTAACATAATTGATCGAAAGATTTGGTCGCCGATAGACTACACAGACAGGTAACACTGGATCGTGTTTCTTCAGCTAAGCAGCAAATATTTCCTTTCCCAGTGAGTTTAAGGTAGTTATGATGGAGGACTGGACAAATTCCTCGAATCATTTTGCATAGCTAAACCCTCTCTCCATTTTTATAATTTGGAACAGGAACCATCATCAGGCCTAATAATGGCACGGGAAATTCTGTACTAAAACGGTACAAGTCAACGAAGATTAAATCTAACCTCATTTTTAGTCGTTAATATAAACAAAGTTAAAACCTTCGGAGAAGAGAGACGAATCAGCACTCAGCCATCAGAAAAACGAAATTGATGCGTATTTGTAAATGGGCATCACTCGAATCTTTGCAAAAATGAGAGCGCAAAGCTACAAAAAACGATCGCAATTCGTGGAAATTCTCAAGGTCACGCCCGCACTGCTCAATCTATCGAAAAATTACGGTATTCCATCAAACGCAGTCCGCCAATAGATACGAGTCAATATAAATTAAGTATTGTAGAACGTGGAATAGGAAATTCACCCAGTAGACCGATTTCTTCCTTATTGAGAACTCATCACGTACTGTCAAGAATTTGCCGCGGGCAGGGCTCGGACCTAGGAACGTTTGCTTCGGAATCTGAAGTTCTAACCACTGAGTCACCCTGTCGCACACCACAAATAATTTTCAGTTAAATATTAACTAATGTTTCTTCGGTAGCCTTTCCTTTAGATAGAACCTATAAAACTAAATGAATGCCATTTTCTGGGAAGTACGTGATGAGGTCCCAATAAGGACGAAACCGGTCTATTTGAAAAATTGTTGATTCCACATTTTACAACACTTAGTTTATACTGACAAAGGAATGTACATAACAGGCCATGTGTTCTATCAAGAAAAAAATCGACGAAATAACTATAAAGAAACCGACAAATTTAAATCATTAGATATCGTAAACAATATAGATTATTCATACTTTGTAAAACCTTATTTTATTTAATAATTTAAACTAAACGTGGCTCAATAAGGCCATTTAAAATCATAAATTTGAAGTTTATTTTAAAAAATTTATGTACTAAACTAGAAAATATATGCAATGCTATTGAAAATTTGAGTGTGAAATTGAAATTGATGGCGAACCGGAAGCAGAAGTCGACCGACGGAGTTCTTTGTCGTGGATATTGAATTTTTGTAGGGTAGTATTGACTAGAGTGGAGTCGACTAGATTGAAGCTTGTGTTTTGTGAAGGGTTCATTAGCTTCCGTTGAGTGAGGTTATGACTTTTAGTAGGTGAGGAAAATCGATGTCCGATGTAAACCGTCGGGTGGACCACCAGGCTTTTGAGTTTCCTGTCGTTTGCTGAAACTAAGAAGAAAAGAATTAGTTGAGCAAAACATGGTAAATTATCCCCTATATGGATGTGATAAAATGTAAAATGAGAATATAAATGGTATCAGGGAGTCAAGAGTGCGAGATTTAAAACCAGTGGGCAAAATTGGAAATTAGAGGTCAGTGAGAGGGATTTTGCCCTGCGAAACTAGTAAGGAGAATAGCTTTGGGTTGAAAGAAATGTTATGATTTAAGAAGGAACCAATTTTGCTTCCAATCGGTCGTCTCACTTAGAAATTTGTTAAAGACGTACTTGTGGGCCACCTTTTTAAATTCGTGCTGGGGTAGGTGTTTTATTTTCGTGGGAAGAGCGTTGAAAAAACTAGCGGCTTTATAAAAGAGATAGATTTTGTTAAATATATTGGGAGTATTGTTAGATTGGACTGAAGAGAGGCTAGTACGTGTAGCGTAGTGGTGACTTGGCTGAGCAAAGTTGGAAAGTGATAGGCAAGTTGTGATGTTATGAAGGTGACAGTTAAACCAATGCGGTAGAAGGTTTGCCTGGAGTAGGCATTCCAGATAATTTTGGCTGTGAATGAAGACTCGCTTTAGAAATCTGGACGAGACCTGTTCGAGGCTAGCGTGAGAGGACAGTAGAATTCGCTAGCGTATATGAAATGAGGAGTAAGGCATCGACCTTGAATAGCGTGAGATGGAGAGTGGGTTTGTTAGTCTTGAAGCAGATCAAATGGGCCCATTTGAAGAGTTTTTATGTAGTGTGGGCAGAAGTCTAGAGATTTTGAAAAGTAGATACCAAGCTGCTTGGCTAAGTCTATTATTTCAATATCAAGGGGATAATTTGTATCCTGAAGAGAACAGAATATGTCGGAGGAGAGTTTCATCAAACGAGTCTTGGTGAGGTTTAGTATGAGACCGATATTGCTGAGCTGCAAATGGAGCGAGGCTAAAACCGCCGATATAAGAGATAAGGAATGGTTGATTACTCCTGGATTAATGAATACTATGACCATGTCATCCGCATATTTAAACAGAATATATGGATTATCCGAGCATGGCATTTCAGAGGCTCTCTTATGGTAGTGACCGAAGGGCCTCTACAAAAATTGGCGACCGCGCCAGGATCCTCGATGCGAAAAGATATGATGTAGATGATCGTTTTTGCAGCAATTCTATGGAGTGCAATTTTGAGCTCACCATGTACAGACCAGACATCCATTCTGAATGGGTCGCAGAAACAAAATTTTATTTGAACTAAGAAGAATGACCGACATTATAAAAAGGTTTGCCTCGACCTGGTGGTGATTGCCTGAGCCTTTAAATAGAATCTATTTAGACACAGGAAATTTGTTTCTAAGAAAGGAATTGCAAATGCATTTGAGCATCTAGTCGAAGAACTTCATGGAAGATGTCAACCCGAGAGAATTGAACGGATGATAGACTTGTTACGTCAGGAAAAAGATGGGAAATCAACTCCCATCTAAATTTTATGAAAGAGATATTTCAAAATCCATCGGGATTGATATATCTCAGGAAGTTATAAACAGTATATTTGTAGCAGAATTGCCTGCCAGTCCAAGAGCCACCATGGATGTCTATGATACATTGGAACTAGAGTGGCTAAAGAAGCTCGAACGGTTGGACAATGTGTATCGTCAGAAGGAATCTACGGTGTATGCAGTAACAGCAGTTTCACGCCTGGAGAAGCAACTCAGACATTTCTCAGAGAGACTCTTGACCGTAGAGAATGAATTAAGTACCCTGCACAGGGATGTGGTTTGGATAAAAACAATAGGTAAGTTCCAACAGAGGTAGGATGAACTCTCGGAGTCAAAGTTTAACATCCAAGCATCGGAGAAGCGAATCGCTTGAGGGTGTTCAAGGACCACACGAGGGGTGCATTTCGAAACGTAAATACGCCCAGTTTGGAAAGTTTCAGGAGAGGGATGCATGTTTTCAAAGTTGGGTGGGCCCCGATGGAAAGGAAGTACTCTTCCTTTAGCCTGGTCAAAGCTGTCGGATAACTAGTGGATCCCCCGCTAATAGGAGCCGTAGGGTGGGTTGCGCATGCATGGCTCCAAGGTATGCATATTTGAAGCAAACTAAAATCATCGCAGTTAAGTTCTGAAGCTTCGATGGAAGAAACGCGCAGTAATAAAGTCCGTAAATCTGTTAGATTTCGGCTGAAAGGAAATATCATAGAGGTTGCTGGTTATAGTAACAATAAGTTTGTTATAACGAATGAACTTAGCGGGTTTAACTTCTTAATAGACACGAGTGCAGAGGTGAGTATAGTTTTATCCGATGTGATGTAAATTGATAGCCCCAAATTTGATTATCTTCTATAAGCTGCTAATAGAAGTCCAATTGAGGTTAAGGAAGTTAAAGAATTATCAGTGACATTGGGGCAGAAAGCTTCAGTTACGTTGAATTTTCTGATCGCTGATATAAAGGATAACATCATTGGGATGGACATTTTGATCCATTTTAATCTAGTTTTAGATCCCAAATCTAGGACCATTGGACAAGGCACTGGGATAGTGACTTATGCTGAGACTGGGACCTCAGTAGTTAGGTCAGTGAGACTACCCAGACCCGTCGTCGCCGATGACTTGGCTGATGTCATCGAGAAACACCTGGCCGTGTTTCTGCCATTCAATGCTAAGCGCAAGGGTTTAAAGACAGGTATAGAACACCAAATCGAGTTGGTGAAACCACTAAACCTGTTCATTGAAGGCTCAACCGTTAGCACAACATAAGCAGCAGGTTGCTATTGAAGAATTTAAGCGGTTGAGAAAAGAAAGAATTTGTAGTCGTTCAAATTCCAACATTGCATCTCCAATAGTGGTTGTTCTCAAACCTGAACCAGGTCAATAGATGGTTTGTGGTAACTATCGTCTATTGAACTCGTTAACCAAAGGTGATTCGTATCCTCTACCAAACCAGAGTACTTTGCTCAGGGATACCATGGTGTATGATGTATATATAACGTTAGATCTTCAGAATGCGTACTATTAAGTACCTATGGGGGCAGAATCTATACCGCCCACAGCAGTGCGTTTATCCGGAGGAGGATCGCATGAATTCTTATGTCTAACGGAGGAAGTTCTTCAAGTCTATCCATTTGCTAGAGTGTATATAGATGACATCATTATATAGAGACATATTGAAAGGATAGTAGACAGTGCCAAGAACAGATGGGCACTAATTAATAAAAATTTCTTATCGAATGGTATAAAATTTCAAATGTATATAATATGGATTAGACCGATACTAGAATATGCTGCCACTACTTGGAATCCATTAAAAAAGAATTCATCTAATAAGATAGAAGCTGTACAAAGAAAAGTTGTGAAACAAATTAGTCCTATCTCCTGTACTATATACGCCATTAGATGACAGTTTGTATCACTAAAATCTTTATGGTTACGGAGGATGTGCTATTGCATAGAAGTGTTCCATTTGAACCAGTGGACTGGTGCCTATATGAATCCAATAAAAAAGAGTCATGAAGTTGGAACTAGATATGGACATTTGCAATATCTCCTTCTTTGGTGGGGAATGTTGCGAGCAAGTTATTCTCTTTTACTAAAAGTTACCAAATTAACAATCAATTGCCAGAGGGGATTAGAGAAACGCCTCCATCTAAGATGTCTTTAAATTTTTATCCTCTGAACTAGAAAAAGTCTACAATCCTGCTGATATTTTTAATTTTGATTATGATAATTCTTTCTCATGGTTGAATAAAAGACAAGGATAATTGTTATCAGCAGCATAACTTCATGGGATTTTTATCTCCAAGTTTTGTATTATTAAAATTGAAATGTTATGCAGTATGTCATCATGTTAGACAAAAATACACACAAACAATTACTAGTCATGGTTCTCATTTTTTTGTATAATATTACATTCGAATTATATCTTAATATTTCCAATTTTTGATGAAAAATCTATCACTCTTAGCAGTAGAACTTTTCGATGTTGTTATATTGTACAGTACAACTAGTAAGATTTAATTATCTACATGAGACTAATTGCACATATGTATGTAATGTGATATCCTTTTATATTGTACATTGTACAATATTATTATTTGATGGAACAGGTGTGGTGTGAAACCAAATAAAGGTATTCTATTCTATTTTATTCTATTCTTTTCTATTTTATTTTATTCTATTCTATTCTATTCTATTCTATTCTATTCTATTCTTTATTCTATTCTATTCTATTCTATTCTGTTCTATTCTATTCTATTCTATTCTATTCTATTCTATTCTATTCTATTCTATTCTATTCTATTCTATTCTATTCTATTCTATTCTATTCTATTCTATTCTATTCTATTCTATTCTATTCTATTCTATTCTATTCTATTCTATTCTATTCTATTCTATTCTATTCTATTCTATTCTATTCTATTCTATTCTATTCTATTCTATTCTATTCTATTCTATTCTATTCTATTCTATTCTATTCTATTCTATTCTATTCTATTCTATTCTATTCTATTCTATTCTATTCTATTCTATTCTATTCTATTCTATTCTATTCTATTCTATTCTATTCTATTCTATTCTATTCTATTCTATTCTATTCTATTCTATTCTATTCTATTCTATTCTATTCTATTCTATTCTATTCTATTCTATTCTATTCTATTCTATTCTATTCTATTCTATTCTATTCTATTCTATTCTATTCTATTCTATTCTATTCTATTCTATTCTATTCTATTCTATTCTATTCTATTCTATTCTATTCTATTCTATTCTATTCTATTCTATTCTATTCTATTCTATTCTATTCTATTCTATTCTATTCTATTCTATTCTATTCTATTCTATTCTATTCTATTCTATTCTATTCTATTCTATTCTATTCTATTCTATTCTATTCTATTCTATTCTATTCTATTCTATTCTATTCTATTCTATTCTATTCTATTCTATTCCATTCCATTTTACTCTATTCTATTCTATTCTATTCCATTCTATTCTAATCTATTCCATTCTATTTCATTCTATTCTGTTCTATTCTTTTCTATTCTATTTTTTTCTATTCTTTTCTATTTTATTCTATTCCATTCTATTCTGTTCTATTCTATTTCATTCTATTCTATTCTATTCTTTTATATACTATACTATTCTATTATATCCTTTTCTATTCTATTCTTTTCTATTCTTTTTTTTTCTATTCTATTCTATTCATTTATATTCGATTTTATTCTATTCTATTCAGTTCTTTTCTACTCTTCTCATTTCTGCTCTACTCTATTCTGCTCATTCCATTTCTGCTCTTTTCTATTCTTTTCTATTTTTCAATTCCAATCTTTTATATTTTTTTCTAATCTCTTCTATTCTATTCTATTCTATCCTTTTTCTATTCTAATATTTTATATTTTATCCTAATCTATTATGTTCCAATCTTTACTACTCTATTCTATTCTTTTATTTTCTTTTTCTATTCTATTCTTTTTCAATTCTGATCTTTTATATACTATCCTAATCTATTCTATTCCAATCTATTTTATTCTATTCTATTTTATTTCATTCTATTCTATTCTATTTCATTCTATTCTCCTCTATTCTATTCTATTCTATTTTATTCTATTTCATTCTATTCTATTTTATTCTATTCCATTTCTTTCTATTCTATTCTATTCTATTTCATTCCATTCTATTCTATTCTATTCTATTCTATTCTATTATATACTATACTATTCTATTCTATCCTTCTCTATTCTATTCTTTTCTTTTCCTTTTTTTCTATTCTATCCTATTCATTTATATTCGATTTTATTCTATTCTATTCAGTTCTTTTCTACTCTTCTCAATTATGCTCTACTCTATTCTGCTCATTTCATTCCTGCTCTTTTCTATTTTTCAATTCCAATCTTTTATATTTTTTTCTAATCTCTTCTATTCTATTCTTTTTCTATTCTAATATTTTATATTCTATCCTAATCTATTATGTTCCAATCTTTACTACTCTATTCTATTCTTTTATTTTCATTTTCTATTCTATTCTTTTTCAATTCTGATCTTTTATATACTATCCTAATCTATTCTATTCAAATCTATTTTATTCTATTCTATTTTATTTCATTCTATTCTATTCTATTTTATTCTATTCTCTTCTATTCTATTCTATTCTATGCTATTCTATTCCATTATATTCTTTTCTTATCTCTTCTATTTCATTCTATTCTATTCTATTCTTTTTCTATTCTAATATTTTATATTCTATCCTAATCTATTATGTTCCAATCTTTAGTATTCTATTCTATTCTTTTTTCTTTTTCTATTCTATTCTTTTTCAAGTCTGATCTTTTATATTCTATCCTAATCAATTCTATTCCAATCTATTTTATTCTATTCTATTCATTTCTATTCTATTCTATTCCATTCTATTCTATTCTATTTTATTCTATTCTATTCTATTCTATTCCATTCTTTTCTATTCTCTTCTATTTCATTCTATTCTATTGTATTCTATTTCTATTCTAATATTTTATATTCTATCCTAATCTATTATGTTCCAATCTTTACTGTTCTATTCTATTCTTTTTTCTTTTTCTATTCTATTCTTTTTCAAGTCTGATCTTTTATATTCTATCCTAATCTATTTTATTGCAATCTATTCTATTCTTTTCTATTTATCAAAAATATATCGGCTGAAGTTGTCAGCCGCCTTCTTCAGTTGATCCATCCTCACCAATTTTACAAACCATACTAACGTAGCAAGCGTGATATTTCCTATAAATATATCATTTATAATTCAGACTAACCTGTCACTTGATAATTGCGTGTCGTGTGTTTGTGTTTGTGTGTGTGTGCATATTCATATCTCTTACGTTCATCGAAGTAAGGTTGAATAAGAATTTACCATTCACATGCGTTACCCTCCGCGTGAAATGACGTAACTGATGTTTCGCTCACATTTTCGGGAGGGGGAGATGAATAAATTGGAAACACTCGTCATAACCACGTGCCAGTGTAAGTGATCAAATTGGAAATCCGAACGACCCGTACACGTGTTTAATTTCAATTCAAACCACTCAGGTTGTTTTCAGGTTAGGCTTTTTAATAACAGTTCTTGTCATATCATTAAATAAACGCATACCACGCATGTGCATGTGTTTGTGTATGCATAACTAAAAAGATTAAGTTAAATATAACAAATACATATATGCGTACATTTAAATAAAACTGCAGTCAATAAATATTAATTTACCCTTTGCACGCGTCAGACTAATTATTTATTCTTAACAGTTGAAATACTGCATAACTAGAATGATATCAATAGGTAGGGTGGGGGGAACGACACAGAAACCTTACTAAATTAATTAAGTCTTAAAATAAAATAAATGATGGTTAGTCAAGAATATTTTGATTATTATTTACAAAACGAATATTCAATATAAGGAAAAAAGATAGAATCCCTTTAATAAGCATTCAAATCACTAAGAGTTTTAAAATCAAACCAAAAGTTAGGGATGAAATTTCGAAGTACTATATTCTCAATAATGGATTAACGATTAATTAAACAATAAGCTAGTCTTAGTCCGTAGTTCATCTTTTACTGGAGCTAGCATCAGATTCTAATTTATTCAATCTTTTCCTGCCATTAGCTAATGCTGTATTCCAAATCGAACCCAACGATTTTTCATCAGCCTTTTTCTTCTTTATATCATTCCTAGATTTAATTTAGATAGATTCTCTAATCAATTTTCTCACCCTATTGCGACAATACATCTTTTTAATGTTTGACCATTTCTAATAAAATTGACATCAAAAAATTGTAATTTACCTTATGATTCCCATAAAAAAAGACAATTTAATTTCGCTCATTCGATTAGTGAAATTTAAGTAATTTTCCAATTTCATCATCACAACGGTTCCAGATCATTAATATGTAATCCAAGAACCGTGGGTACAATTTTAGCTTGAGTGGAGTCCTATCCAGAAGCTTATATTTAAAATAATTCATGAAGATGATTGCTATTAGGACTGAAAAAGGTTGTCCCATTTAAACACCTAGAATTTGTTCATGTATTTTTTTCCTAAATTTAGAATATTTCGAGGACATACATATACACATCATCCCCATCTTGTGTCCAATCGCCATTTTAATTCCTTCTAATATAAATTGGTTATCAACTAGGAAACGTCGAAAAAAACGCAGAACTTCAGGTACCGGTATATTCGTATACATATATATTACACCTAATCTTACTAAACTATCCTTCTATTATAGTGCACATTTACCAACAATTTCTACCAACTGATGTGAGTTTAACTATGTATGGTCTAAAAATAGGAATATTTTCCTATTCTGACACAGAAATGTTGGTGTTAATCAATTATTATTTTAATTTTATTGTATACACATATGTGTTTGGCGAAAGCTACAAACAGTTAATTTTCGGTTGTATGTATTAGGTGTTGCGGACCTAGTAACAAATTAGTTCCGTTGTGACCAGAAGGATAAACCAAAGTCAGCATGAACGGAAAGTATAATCTCATGCACATTCGTTTCGTGCTTACTGGCGAATCATCAGTAGGAGCCGGTAATACGCCCTTTAACCACTATATATTTTTGTCAAGAATGTGGGATAATAGGACGGTACAATCTCCTATTTTACGCCCTTTAACCACTATATTTTTTGGTCAAGAATGTGGGATAATAGGACGGCACAATCTCCTAGACGAATGTGTAAACCTGCAATAGTGAAGCTAACATCATATAGTCTACGACAATGCGACTTCAACGCTAAATCACACTATATAATATATATACCGAGTCTGTAAAGGATACTAACACTATGGCTATTGTGTTAGTAACTGATACCAACATTATTGTACCGAAAAGGTACATGGTACTAACACTATGTTTTCCATGTCAGTACATGGTACAAACATGATGGATATCAATCTATGCTATAGTTCATCGACATTGAGAATTACGACTATTTCTGAACACCTGTTACTACAGTAAATCCATACACTCTGGCCTTGATCGATATCAGTTATCGCAATTTCGCGGTAATCATGACATCATTCAATTCAATATTTAACAGTTAAATACTGTTTTTGCGGAGAACTAATATATATGCAAGTATGTATTAGATGTTGTGGACCTAGTAACAAATTAGTTCCGTTGTGACCAGAAGGCTAAACCAAAGGCAGCATGAATGGAAAGTATAATCTCATGCACATTCGTTTCTTGCCTACTGGCGACTCATCAGTAGGAGCCGGTATTACGCTACATATTTTTGGTGAAGAATGTGGGTTTATAGTTGTTTTCTTCTTCCATGTACTAACATGGAAAACATAGTGTTAGTACCAATAACCAATTCGGTAAAATAAAGTTGGTATCGGTTACGGACACAATAGCCATGGTGTTAGTATCCTTTACAGACTCGGCATATATATTATATAGTGTGAGTTAGCGTTGAAGTCGCATTGTCGTAGACTTTATATGATGTTAGCTTCACTATTGCAGGTTTACACATTCGTCTAGGAGATTGTACCGTCCTATTATTCCACATTCTTCGACCAAATATATAGTGGTTAAAGGGCGTAATACCGGCTCCTACTGATCGTAGGGCATCGTATTACACCTCAATGTATGCAGCCTTTGTCCTCTAAGTCCAATTTAAACAAGAAGATTGCGTAACAAATACTTTGAAGTACTTACAGAAAATAGTAGGAGTTCTCAAGTACTATCGAAAGATCCTTCCCGGCCTACCACAACAACTATACTCGTTATGTATTATTTCTTGGTCGTCTGATGACAAGGAATTGCTTCGCCATATAATGAACTCGTTAGCAAATACGACTATGCGAACACATCTTAATTTCAAACGATCTTTCTGCTGACAACGGATTCTTCGGAATTTGCACTCGGGGCAACGTTTAGGACCCTATGAGGTTATACTCGCGTACTTAAAAACCAGTAAAAATTAGATCCGACACTTTTCGTCAAGAATTCCACACCAATCAAGATTCAGTGCTCAGTTTTATTAGCATTATAGTCAGCACCATTAGTTAGCGTACTTTGATACACCACATCATCCCTCGGAATTTAACCAGCCAGAATAGAAAGACAGCTTTAAAGTTAAGGTGAATGTTAATTTAATATTGTCCACGAAAATGCGAACCAAAAATTATTGCACATGCATTTTAAAAGCCAGACGTGTCGCTACAACCACTTCCGCCTTCGCCATTATTGGTCAACTCGGTTACTCTCAATTAGCCCACTTTAACACCATCCCCCCACCAAAATAACATTGCGGCGATAGTTTAGTAGCTCTTCATCCTCACAAGTTTGTATGCCGACTCTCGGAAGATTTACTGATGGTTCACTTTACGAGTACACAGTCTCACAAACCAGTTCATTCCATCAGCCTCCAGAAAGCGTTTTTCCTCTAATCACTCTATTTCTCATGTCGAAAGTAGGGCGACAGTCAAACATATTATAGATCTTTTCTTGTGTCATAGACTTAGACAGAACGCCAAGCAATGAATCTTTGAGTGTGCCATATGCCAAAAGAATAAAATCACGCAGTACACCACTTCTAAGATGGAACATTTCACAAAATTTCACGTCTAGCCATCGTTCACATCGATATCTTTCATCTGACTCGGGTTCAAGATTTAAGCTATCTTCTAACTATGATCGACAGATTTACACTTTAGCCTGCGCGTTACTTCTTTTCATCATTTCTGCAGATGAAGTCACTAATGGTTTGATCCCTGCATGTATAGCACATTATGGTGTTCGCAATGAATTTAAATACATGCTTCTCATCCGATCATTTCAGCTAACAATTTATGTTGCGTCGATAAACAATTTGCTGTATTATGTCATTGCTGCGGCAAAAATCGATTACATTTCATTTATTTTTAGCATTTCATTTTCATGTTTTATTTTTTATACACCCTACAGTTACACAGTGTGGCTCATGCCTGGGCCCACACTTGCTTATTCTGACGTGACCAGCTTTTTAGAGCCAACGCTTTTTGTAGAAACAATATTAGTCAACGATATCATTTTATAGTACTGCTAACCATCATGAATACCGCAACTTTATCAGTTAAGCACTGCACATATTCACTAATGATTATCGTGAACCACAACGGTGAGTACACATTAGCTTCTTCGGTCGTATCAAACTATCTGTGACATTGAATCAATCTGTTCACAAATCAAATTTAAACCTGGGAATTTTAGGTGCAATCCGATTAGCAAATTTCACGCTGCATCTCTCCAAACTTATCATCATTGCTCTATTTCACTTCAAGCGGTATGACCGACCTGTACGGCTAACAATTTGTGTAACATTTACTATTGTTTATTTTGCCTCATTTCATTGTTGAAGCAATTAATGCCAACGCACCATACCAGTATCAGCACATTACGAAATATTTTTTTATACATGCAATTTTGTATTAGGTGTTGCACACATGGTAACAAATTAATTTAAATATGAACAGAGAGATAAAACAAAGACAGCATGAACGGAAGTTATAATCACATGTGTACATTCGTAGGAGCTGGTAGTTCATTCTTTACTCACTATATATTTTTGTAAGGAATGTGGAAAGATTAGACGGCGCAATCTCTCCCATATATAGTGGCTATAGTGCATGATACCGGCTTCTACGAATGTTCACATGTGATTATACATTTCTTTCATGATATCTTTGTTTTTCCGTCTGGCAATATTTAAATTAATTTGTTGCTATGTGCGCAACACCGAATACAGAATTGCATATATATTTTTTTTGTTTGAATTCTGGGTGACGCGCGCGGTTTAAAATGGCTCCAACTTTTTTGAATACTGAATTTGAAAAAAATATTACGGACCTTCAGAACTCCATGAAGGAGCTTAGGGAGGAAAACAAAACTATTAAAAATAAAATTGTTAAGCTGGAGTCGGATGTTAGCAATTATTCAGCAAAATTGGATTTATCAGAAAGGAGAAATGATAACTTAAGCGCTAAAATTGAGGAATTGACCGTTGCGTTAAACGACAAGATGGATAAATTAAAAGACAATGTTAAGCCATGGATCGAGTTAAGTGAAATAACTAAAGAAGACGATATATCTACAAAAAGCAGTTCTTCAGGTGAAGAAATATTGAATATTTTATCTAATGAAGTTTCTGCAAGAATCGGAAAACAAGAACAGTTAATTTTATTTAATCTTAATGAAAATGCTGATCATAAGGATGTTGAGAAGTTAAATGCTTTAATTAGAGATACGACAGAGGCCGAAATAACGAAATGCTTCAGAGTTGGCAAGAAATCGGAACGACCAAGGCCGGTTGTGATAAAATTATCAAAGAGGCCGACTAACAAGCAAGTGGAGGATATTAATAAAAAGAAAGAAGAATGTCGTAACTTTCACAACATATTCATCTCCAGAGACAAGACTTTTCTCCAAAGAAAATTGTCAGCGGCAAAAAAGGTAAAGAAGAATTTAGATCAGAAATCAAGTCATCCGGAACAAGTTACAATAAAGGGTGTGTCAATCGATTCTAAAATTACAAAAAACGGGGTTTCATTAATGAATGTTGTGGACAGCGGACAGCTACGAACTATAGCTACGGTACCCAACAAACGAAGTATAAGGAAACCACAAAAGTTAAATCAGTAACTATTGAAGACTGTAAAGATGAGTTGGGTTGTTCATATACTTTATTTTATGCTAATTGTAGAAGTGTTAAGAATAAAACTTTTTTGCTGTGTGATTTTATAATAAGTAACAATTTTGACTTTATAATTTTATCTGAAACCTGGCTGAACAAGAACATTGAAAACTATGAATTTGACATTCCTCATTATTCTCTATTTAGGAAAGACAGATCACTGGATAAAAGAGGTGGAGGAGTACTTATTTATAGCAAATCGATATTAAATGCAACAGTGTTACATACTAGCGAATATAATACTGTCATTGATTTTTTAACTATACAAATTGATAACCTGATTTTAACCGCGGTTTACAGACCGCCGTATGCTAATTTACATGATGATCAAATGTTTACCAATTCCTTTCAATCTATTTTCGACTGCCATGGTTATATTGTTGTGGTAGGAGATTTTAATAAGGTGCATGACTGTGAAATAATCAATCTTTTTTCTAATCATGATCTTAAGCAGATTATAAAGGAACCAACTAGAGGTTCGGAATGCTTAGATCATGTATATTTAGAAGTTGAAGCGTTGAACTCGCACAGTTATGATGTAGTAAATTACTTCAAAGAATTGGATCATAAACAAATTATTTTACAGTGGAACCTTTTGAGTAGCAAAACACAGAAACCTAATTTT
>JAQBSW010012788.1:0-15741 GCA_029291075.1 Eudiplozoon nipponicum
AGGATTTTAAAAATTTTAATGCTCATTCAAATAGTTCGTTTTGAGTTACTACCTGAAACAATTACCTCGCCATTATTTCTAAAATTAAAAGTGGATAGAAAAAATCATTAAACGTTGTTCAGATAATTTAATCTGCCGTCAACGAATAGACGCCGTACTACTTGGGGAAGTGGTATTTAATTAAACAATTTTAAAATTAGATAAACAGTGGCTGCGCAGACGGTGATAACAGTTAACAAAAATAAATGTAGATATCTTGGTGTAAAGTCTAGCCCCATTATATACATACAATAATCATTGTACAATTTAGAAAATTCAATTTCTCTATTCCTTCTATTTGTGTGCCTCACGGTTATTGTCGATATTATTCGGTCTACTACTCATATGAATATGGATTTCCACAAATGGCAGTGGCATGATTTATGATTATATAAAACCAATCCAGTTTCCGTTGTGGTATTATTTCCTTTAAGCTAAAATTTGCTCTTGTATAGTCGAATTTCATTATTTTAAAGCTATTTTATTAACCAATTTTCTTAAATTTCGATATTAAGTCGAGACATTGAAGTTTGTGTTTGATTCAAATTTGTTATAATATTTTTTGTAGATGTAATGCACAAAGTTGTTTTTCATATTAAAAAAGTCACTAGTGAAAACAGTATATGTGCCATTGCGCTTATACTGAGATTTCTACAATACACCAATCCATGCAGTGCAAAGTTGTCAATTGTTCTTTTTGGGGATCACTAAATACCACCTTTCTGTTTAACGAATAAATTAGGTAATTTTTGTTTAAAATAATAAGTTACATACGCATTAAATCAATAATTCATGCAGACAAATCGGATGGTTAATGCCAAGGCCAAGTCCTAATGTGACAATGTATGAACGTCTGCTAATTTACTTTCATGTATGTGCATCTAAATAAACGTCAGAGGAAAACAGCCTTACGTGCATTTTTTAATGGAGCCGCAGTGTTTTTCCGAATTTTGAAAATGAATGACGCTGTAGAAAAATTTACATAGAACATTATAATAAACGTTTTTTACTTTATTTTGTACCCGCCGAAAGACACGAAAACCCCTAGTGATTCAACGCCAAGCTAGAAGTGAATATATATTTCGTGCTGTCGATGCAAACTAAACTAATGCTTGCGCTTTGATACGGCATGAATTTTGCAATCAAACTTTACCTATGAATCTACAGTTACGTCACATAAGGCTAGTGAGAGTAAGATAGTGAAGTGCTGTTTACGAGTGCTTCTAATCGTGTTGTACAACGTTGTTGAGCCTGGATTTTTATATTAAGTGTTCGTAGTTTTAATTTTTTGATAAGCAAACTTCAACGTCTAGACTGTAAACACGTTTAATAATAAATGGACGCGTCAAAGAGTAAACAAATTTATTTTCTTTCCTTTTCCCAAATAACGCCAATATGGCATAAAAACAACCATAAAAGGCTTTCGACTTCCAAATGTTAACTCATTGTTTAAAAAACTTCTATCGATGTGAAAGGCAAATAATTTTGGTCAATAGTTGGGATGTGCTTCCTGTCTTTTCATCCTGTGATCGAGTGTGGTTAGTTTTGGGACAAACATGGAGAAAGTTCTTATGTTTTCCTGATTGACGAAGTTTAAAAAACGCAGTAGAAATTCCATCATTAAATGGAAAGACTTATAAAGACCCATGCTTAATAAAAGATGCTGTTTTAGAGGAGCTAAACGAAATAAATTAAAGAATGAGCAAACGAGAACACTTCAATTTATCGGTAATCTTATCTTCGAAAGAGGATATTACTTAAAAGCTATTGATTTTTAAAATTAGCCTATCTAGCTTATGCCTATTTATTCCAAACAATGATTGTCTAAATGTATTACATACACACACACACACTTACTTACTTTACTTTACTGCGGCTGACTCCTTTTGGAGGATAAGCCGGCTCCAAGACATATATATATATATATATATATATATATATATATATATATATATATATGGTGAAATATGTTAATGTTCGTGACTGAAAGGAAATTGTGTAGCTGAAATCTCCAGTCAAGCACAATGTATGGGAGGCAGCTAGACGTGAGAGCAATATATCTAATGCTGCTTTCCATATACATGCATTGTGGTTTGATCCTCGATAGTCAGTTTGCCGTCGTACTCTGATGATGATCATGGAAGGTCGAAACGCGTCGTCAGTGCGTGCGACTGGCAAAAGTTTTTATACGTTGTCCGACGACTGGTTAAATACAATGGGATTGGTGTTTATTTCAAGCTCGCAAACTTGATTTAATAGTTGTTACCACCACCCGCGCAATCAATGATTGTTTACGTCTAAAATATTTTGTCAGACAATTCTTCCTTCCATTTATCATGTATTGCATTTTTTCATTTTATTTATGTGTTCACTCTAAAATAATAAAGCCTGGATTTCTTCGCCAGACAAAGCATTATTATTGTTATTATTATAACAATATTATTCCACATTCTTCTACCAAATATATTGTGGTTAAAGGGCGTAATACCGGCTCCTACTGATGAGTCACCAGTAAGCACGAAACGAATGTGCATGAGATTATGCCTTCCGTTCATGCTGCCTTTGGTTTATCCTTCTGGTCACAACTGAACTAATTTGTTACTAGGTTCGCAAAACCAAATACATACTTGCATATATACACTAATTCTTATACTTCTTTCTTTGCGATTCCTATATCTTGTTGTTCTTATTCTTCTTATCCACACTTTTGCTCATTTTCTTCATTTCATAGTAGATTTTAGTTAAAATTATTACTAACGTAAGCAATAATGTAAATAGTTTACTTCGGTTACTGACTTTGAAAATTTACTGCATAATATTAATTTTTATTGTTGAAAATTTTAAAATACTTGTTGTTGGAAAAATATTTATATTTTTCTATTTATGTTATGTACGATAATTATTAACATTTTTAATTACTTTTGAGAAAATTAAATATTAGTCTTTTGTTGAAACATTATAATTAATTTCAAAATTGATTCAAGGGTATACTATAAAAACTTGTAGACAATAATAATGTCTCTGGATTTTATGGATTTCATAATTATAGGCTAAAACCATTACATCTATCATATCACTGAACGACCTTCATTTGTATAGTATCCTTTTAATTTAGCGCAAGCTATTTACTGAAATAAAAGTTTGCTGCGTTATTTATTTGGTTAACTTTATAATTCTAAATATACTGGCATGCTTTTTAGTCTGCCGTTAGAACAACAACGAGATTAGGTTAATAACACGATCTCGGGGTTCTCATTGGGACGTCTTATCAGACTGACAATTTACCTGATTTTCGGATTGCGTACCGAAATGTTTGAATCCACTGTCATCATGATTTTTCCAGATATTTCGATTTCCGGGTACGGAAATCTTTTCAATGGCAAACACATCACCCATTAAGTTGACAATCAGTATGTCAAGTGGAAATATTAGTTTAAACTGCCTCATTTATACTCGTTGTTAGATGTCTTAAACATAAAGTTTATTTTAAAAATGCTAGGAAAGTGTATGTTAAATTGGTTTGTATATATGTCTGCATGTATACACTCTTCGCAATGAGATTACAGTGATTTAATGAGAATTACTGACAACTTACTAGATAATCGTACGTCATGCCTGTGTGTATCTGTTCTCATTTGTTTTGGATTGAGGAGTAATCAGTTAATGCACGTGTACACTC
Organism: Eudiplozoon nipponicum; assembly: GCA_029291075.1. Taxonomy (NCBI): domain Eukaryota; kingdom Metazoa; phylum Platyhelminthes; class Monogenea; order Mazocraeidea; family Diplozoidae; genus Eudiplozoon; species Eudiplozoon nipponicum. Next base: position 3,719 of record JAQBSW010012788.1, read on the forward strand.
ATCCCAGTGAAATTACAGCGATTTGGCAACATCTGATTATTCACTTGATAAGCGTGTTTGTGTGTTTGTGCGTGAGCGTTTACTTAAGACTGAGAACTAATCTGTTACATGTAATTACAGGCACGTGTAACAGTCATTCAAGTGAAACTAAAATGATTACTATCATTTCCTAAATGCACACGTCAGACCTATTTTACACGTACTTTCCTAAATGAAGTAATTACGAGTGGCATTCCGGTGAGGATGGGCAAGATACTATGAATAGAGTAAATAATTAAGAAGTAGCAAAATTAAATTAGAAACGGATAAAGTGTTTCAAAAGGGAAGAAAGTTAAATTAAACGGTTCGTAAAAGAAATTGAAAATTGCCTGATAAAGAAAGATACTAGTAATAGTGCAAAGAAAACTGGGCTTTTTTAAAAATAAATAATAAACCCTCTCATTATATATAGATAAATGTTTGTTGAAGGCGCTACACTAACAACAGAACAATCGATAATAGAAGAAATAAGATAACAAGTAATGAAGGATGAAATTATAAGACAATCAGATAATAAATTATAAGATATTGAATTACTCACCCTCCACCTCTATAAGTTAATACCAATTCAGTGTTCTTATTCTTTTACTTGTGCGAGTTTCTGATTCAGATTCGTGCAATCTTCGTTTCCTACCATTATTTAATGCTGTATTCCAAATAGGACGTAGTGATTTTTCTACGGCTGTTTCATTCATTATATCATTTCTCGATTTTATTTCTATGGATTCTCTAATCAATCTAGTCGATCTTCTACGGCCACAAATTGATATACGTCTACAGTCATCCCAATTAATTGAGTGTCCTGTCTCTACTGTATGGCGTGCAAGATCCGATCTATTAACATGGCCATACTTGCATGCGGTTTTATGTTATCCTCTTCTTACCCTAATTGGACACATGGTTTCACCTACATACATCAAGTTACAGTCGTTACATGGAATTTCATATACTCCTGATGTGTCTAATTGTTCTATTTTCTCCTTTTGGTTGTGCAGTTTAATACCTAGGGTAACGGTCTGTTTTAAAATAGTACGTATATTGTATTTGGATGCTATCATTTTGATTTTCCTACTTAGTTTAGAATCAGGTATTACCATTACCCTCCGATCATCTTTTGTTTATTTGATTTCACGTACTTCCAGTCATGATTAAATTTACTTATAATGCTCATTATAGTGGCTTCAATTAACTTTAGAGGATACCCATTAGCACTGAATATTTCTCGCAGTCTTCCTAATTCAATCTCCCTATGCTTTTTATCTGTTAATCTTAAGCTTCTTATTATCATCGATTTTAAGATACCGATTTTCATTCTATATGGGTGATTTGAATTGAAATTAAGAAGGATACCTGAGTAAGTATCCTTCCTATAGACATCCCGTTCTAGTTTTGTACCATTTCTAATTAACTTGACATCCAGAAATGGTAATTCGCCACATGATTCATTTTCAATTGTAAATTTCAGCTCGCTCACTTGATTTGCCATATTTAAGAAATTTATCAATTGATCCTCCCCGTGATTCCAATTAATTAATATATCCAAATATCTTACATACAGTTTAGGATTTAGGGGCGTTATATCTAAGAGGGTCTTCTCCATGTAATGCATGAAGATATTAGCTATCGGAACTGACAGTGGTTGTCCCATTAGAACACCTCTAATCTGTTTGTAAAATTCATTCATAAATTTAAAATAAGTGGAGGACATACATAAGTCCATCATTTCCATGACATGTCTCATCGTCATTTTACTTCCTTCTAATATTACTGGATGATCAACCAGGAAACGCTGAAAATAATCTAGTGCTTTGGGTACTGGTATATTGGTGTACATTGACACCACATCTAAACTCACCAATCTATCGTTTTCATGTAGCTCACATTTATCGACAATCTCAACCAAATGGTATGAATTCATCAAAGTATGGTCTAAGAAGTACGAATATTTCTTTATTCTATGGCATAGAAACTTAGACATTTTATATGTTGGAGAGTGTTGGACATTAACAATAATTCTCAAAGGGTTGCCTGGTTTATGTATCTTTACTAAACCGTACACTCTAGGAGCGACTGTATCTCTTTGTATGAGAGCGTTACCATACGCTTGATCTAATTCTCCTTCAGTAATCATGCTATTGATCAATAATTTAACTTCTCCTTGTAGCTTATCAGTAGGATCTTTATTAATTTTAGTGTATACCTCTATATTGTCTAGTTGTTCATACATTTTAGCATTATGAGTCAGATTGACTCATTAGAACCGTCGCCCCTCCTTTGTCTGCTTTCAAGCATATCACACTGTTTGCTATTAGTTCTTTTCTGAGACTTTTTACTGCATAATTTGGCTTATATTTTGCATCTTCGCACGTTAGCACAGCTGCGGATACGTCTATTTCAAACATAACCTTATCTTTGTCTCAGAGGAATAGTGCTGTTTTAACAGCCTCAGTAATTATCTCATTTTTTGGTGATTTCTCAATATGGATAGCTGTATTCAGACCACGGCTAAGCATTTCTAGCTGATTCTCGTTAAGATTTATTTTAGAAAGGTTTACCACTCGATTAGTTACAGCAGGGAACGTCTTAGTTATGGTCTGTCTATAGATGCCCAAATTTCCTAATTTTATATCATGCTTGACCTGAACCTTTTTTATCTCTCTATTACGTGCGCCATCAGTAAAATCCTCTATAAATTTAAAGTCATCCATGTGCAAAAATAAAAGTAAAAAAGATCATATTTTAGTTTTATCCCTGATTAGTTCGTATTTACGTTTTTCTAAATCGCTAATCAATTTATTCATTATGTTCAAAGTTAGTTCATGTTTAAGAGATCTACCTTTAGCATTTAAATGAAATGGCAATTTAAATTTAAAACATTTAGGAATTACGCAATGTGTTAAACATATTTTAATGAAACGAATATTTTCCACTTGCCTTACTAATTGTTCTTTTATGTGATGATATCTGTTTAGCAGCTTCACTGATATAGCACCGTATTTAGTACCTAAATAAGCTTTAAAAAAACATGTTGCGCGACAGGAAATAGATAATTTACCTGATTTTCTGATTGCGTACCGAAATGTTTGAATCCAGTGTCATCATGATTTTTCCAGATATTTCGTTTTCCGGGTACGGAAATCTTTTTCAATGGCAAACACATCACCCACTAAGTTGACAATCAGTATGTCAAGTGGAAATATTAGTTTAAACTGCCTCATTTATACTTGTTGTTATATATCTTAAACATAACGTTTATTTAAAAAATGCTAGGAAAGTGTATGTTAAATTGGTTTGTGTATATGTCTGCATGTATACACTCTTCGCAATGAGATTACCGTGATTTAATGACAATTACTGACAGCTCACTAGATAAGCGTACATCATGCCTGTGTATGTGTTCTCATTTATTTTGGATTGAGGAATTATCAGTTAATGCACGTGTACACTCATCCCAATGAAATTACAGCGATTTGGCAACATCTGACTATTCACTGGATATGCGTGTTTGCGTGTTTGTGCGTGAGCGTTTAATTAAGACTGACAGCTAATCTGTTACATGTAATTACAGGCACGTGTAACAGTCATTCAAGTGAAACTAAAATGATAACTGTCACTTCCTAAATGCACACGTCAGACTTATTTTACACGTACTTTTCCAAATGAAGTAATTACGAGTGGCATTCCGTTGAGGAGGGGGCAAGATACTATGAATAGAGTAAATAATTAAGAGGTAGCAAAATTAAATTATAAACGGATAAAGTGTTTCAAAAGAGTAGAAAGTTAAATTAAACGGTTCGTAAAAGAAATTGAAAATTGCCTGATAAAGAAAGATACTAGTAATAGTGTTTGCCATTGAAAAAGATTCCCGTACACGGAAATCGAAATATCTGGAAAAATCATGATGACAGTGGATTCAAACATTTCGTTACGCAATCCGAAAATCAGGTAAATTATCTATTTCCTGTCGCGCAACATGTTTCTTTTAAGTATTGTAAAATGTTAATATGAAGAGAGTGTTAAATAAGAGAACAAACAATCAATTGCATACGTCACCTCCGTTTCAAGCTCAATGTTTCAAAATGCTTCTTTTTCTTGCATAAATCCGGCTGCAATTTGTTTATCCATAAAGCTTCTTATGTGGCCAACTCCCTTTTTATTTCATTTAGAAACTTTTTTAAATGCTACGTCTGTAGGACATACGTGTGTGGTTCCAAGATGAACTCGATGCGTACATGGAAATGGGGGATAAATCGGATCCTTATGAAACTGATAGAGGAAAGCAAAACCCCATGAAATAAAATCGTGGATACTCTAAATGTGACAATCGCACTGTACAATCATTCAAGAAATATCTGACACAAAAATATGATGATACAGTCGTCACACTTATAAATCAGTACAAAATGAAGAAGATACAAATAATGAGGCAAGTGAAAATAAACTCGTTTGTTAATAAACGTTTAAAATTTAATGTTATACTGAAATGTTCTAGATTTAAACTTTCATTCGTGTTGGATAAAGTAAAAAATATTCTTAAGCATGAGCTTTGGTTACGGTTAATAAAAATATCGATTAATAAACTAAATAAACGCAAATTTGAACACATTTTGCGAAGCAAAAACCCACGAAAGATAATCTTGGATACTCTAATTTCAATCAGTAATTTTCTTGAATGCTACATCTGTAGAACATACATGTGAGGTTTCATCGATATGTTGCACAATTGCAGACGTGTATTCACCATTTGATTTGAAACGAGCGTTTAAGTTGCAGTTTTCTTTCATTTGTGCAATTGAACGGCAATTCGACAGGCCTACGTAAATTGATCGACAATTCGCGCATTTATATTGGTAAATAATACTTGATGTCTACATTAACAGCTCTCTTCAATTTTTGAAAAGACAAATGTGACACTTTGAATAACTTTCATGGTCTAGCTGTATTAAGTGTGGGTGTTAATTTCGCTTCAACTTTATTGTGTGTTGGGCTGAAAACATTATTCCCATTAAATTGCTTTCACTTACGATCTCAAATATGTCTGCATTTTTAAATTTTACCTTCTAACAAGTGATTCAATAAACTGTCTAGGATATTCATTAGACGTTAGATAGTTTTCTGTTATAGTATTTGCATTATATCTTGAATCTGGACTGACCAATCTGACAATTCTTGTAAAACAGCCACGAATTGTTCTGTCAGGATTTTAATTTAATTTATTAATTTGCGCTCAATTTTTTTCTATTTTATCTGGTTTATCCTCCAGACGCGTCAATTTTTTATTGTTAATCAACACGTTCTCCATCTTTTTTATATAATCTGTTTTATCCATTATAACAACGCTCTTGAATTTATCCGCGCGTATTATTTTGATGTCTGCATTTCTGCTGATATTTTCAAGCGTATTTAAATTTCATTTTGACAATTAATGCTCTTATGCGCATTTAACGATTTCAGACGTGAAGACTGATCAATTAAAGTATTTTTAAACAAGTTTTTATAATCAATGCTTTTAAGTTCAAGGTCGCCTTTTGGTTAAAATAGCAATTCAAATGCTGCCTCCAAATCAATATTTTTTTATCTGAAGAATGACATCTATAACTTCAGCCCATCGATGGTGCCTTCATTTTTATACCATTAGTTTTTATCTACGATAAGTTAAGTACAAATTTTTTAATATCAGTTGGTATTAAATCACACGAAATTCCAGGTTTCAAAACATTTTCTAATTTCTTCAATGTTCTCGTTTTCCCTTTCATCATGTGGCTAATGACATAGAGAATGGCTTCCACAGAGCACTCACGATTATGTATCTCATATATATATATATATATATATATATATATTGCACGAAATGAAATTAAAACGTATGTATCAAGTAGGACCTTTTCAGTAACAATTTAGTAAATAGAAAAGTAGGAGTAAATGTCAAAATCCACATGAAAATCGTGCGATACTTTTGGCTCATAAATCTCGTGCTTACAAGCCAGCAAAAGTTTCAAATTTCTCATTCCAATTCAACTGCATATTTTTTCCATAATATTGGTCAAAAGAAAGCTGCATCCTCATAAGCTTATGCGTATTCTAGGAACAGTAGAGAAAACTTAACATATAAAGAAGTCAATAAACAGTAACTTAGATTGAGAATGAGCGTCTAGCATACAGCAACTGGATAGTTAATTCAAAATCATATCTTCTTCAATTGCAGATGAAAATCACACCTCAACATGTACTAAACATTTTTTTCAAGTGCCAAGCTATCACAAAAAACAATTATGAAAGATAGCTACCTTAATCGAAACTGGGTGGAAAAATCGGCAGTGTAGTGATCAAACACTTGCTTAGCCAACACAAATTGCTCCATTATTCAATAGTCAACTCGCCCTCATAGTCTGGCATCCATACCGCGGGCTCATTCCGATCTTCCGTTGTATAGTTGACTCAATATGGCTAGAAAGAGTGCAACAGTCTCATCAAGAAGACAAGGTAAACAAATAACGGCTTTAGTAATATAATTTAGAGGCAATAACTGATAAAAAATTGTCGGATTAAATAGCCTCTCTGTGTAATTGATGAACACAACTGTTTACAATTAACAAAAATACAGTTTAAAATGTATGTGAAAAGTTCACATATAAAAATATAAAAAAGAGTCTATACGAAAAAAATTATTTACCTCTGCGTCATTCTGAGTGACTTAATAAACGAATAATTAATGAAACAATATTATACGCATTATATACCTATAATCTAAAGTTCAAATAGAAAATGTAATTAATAGTTTATATCGCTTATAAAGTGAGTGTACTAAAAAAGTATATAAAATTAATCATTATCACAATACTTCATATAAATCATAAACAAATAGTTTCCGTAAGCTATAATTCACTGAGGTCCTAAAATCTACATATAGGTCAAATCTGAATGGGCCATCATAATGAAACATTTAATAAAGCTATTGTTGTAGGCGTTCTACAATCTATCATTTAAAATGCACGAAAATGAATAACCAGTCGGTCAATCAGTCCTCTATGCTCTGCACTAATATACATTAGTTAGTCAGCTATTTCTAGCCGCGATAATACAAGCAGTAGAAATGATAGCTACGAGAGGCTTTGCCAAGACCAAACAACCAGCTCCATGATAGATGAACAATCAATCTCATCATCATAATCATGCACAGCCATACTGATATGATTGTTTATTTGTACACATATTTATATTCACACCGTTCGTATACTAACATGTTTTACTTTGTCTTTTAACATGTATATCTGCATTATATGATGAATAAAGCCTAATAGTTTAGGCAACTCGTTCTTCTGATTTTCGACTCAATCTGCCCGTTTGCTGTGCTTGTTACTGAGATTCAGAACAATTTATTCATCATATAACCCAATCCTGGAACGCCTACTCAGACCAGAAAGATTTGATGTTGAACCTAGTGCACCAGATGAAGCAAAACAATGGAATCGTTGGTATCGTACATTCTGTGGTCTCCTGAAATCAGTCGAATCCATGATTCCGGATAAACTAGACACTCTTATTTCCTACGTCTCTCCTAACGTATATGAACACATCGTTGACTGTGATACGTATGACAATGCTATCAAAACTCTAATGAATCTCTATGTCAGACCGAAAAATGAAGTCTTTGTTCTTCATATACTTGCGACTACTAAACAAGAAAATGGACAAACATTGGATCAATTTGTTCAGATTCTGAAATCGTTAGCTAGGGAGTGAAATTTCAAACCAACTACGGCTGAGGAAAATCGAGACGATGCTCTGCGCGATGCCTTCATTAATGGAATCCAGTCCAATTCAATCAGACAACGTCTCTTAGAACACAACTCACTTAATTTTCAAGCGGCTTTTAATCAAGCACGTTGTCTCAAAATGGCGGAAAAGCAATCATTATCATATCAAAACTGTTTGAATCCTGCACACACTGCAACGGTTCAGCCACTCTGTCCTTCATCAACCTCCGATAAATCTACAGATAATCCTGTTGCTGCTGTTAAACAAAATGTGACTTTTGTGGGTACGATTATCATTTAAGATGGAAATGTCCGGCCAGAAACGCCTTCTGTAAAAATTGTGGAAACAAAGGACATTTTCAAAAGGTATGTCGCTCTAAGAATCACCGCCCAGTGGTTTCGACGTTTCATCCTACCATATCTGCAACTGTATTAGCTGCTGATCCTGATTGTCTCACCAAATGTGTAATAAATCTAGAAGTCAATAACATAAATTGTCATGCTCTCGTTGATACAGGCAGTTCCTGTAGTTATGTTTCGGGAGCCTTCGTTTTGAAAAATAATTGGAAAATTCATTCCTCACGAGAAACAATAACCATGGCGTCTAGCTCATTATCGAGTCATACCAAAGGCCATTGTTTTGTGTCGATTCAATGCAAATCATGTGTTTATAAAAATATCAAGCTATCTATACTTTCTGATCTTTGTACTGACGTACTCCTCGGTCATGACTTCCTTGGATTGCATAAAAGTGTAAATATCTCTTGGTGGTCATAAATCGTCATTCACCGTCTGTTTACTGAAACCTGCATCTGTTACGTCCCCGCCTCTTTTCCACCATTAAACTGCTAACTGGAGGCCTATTGCTACGAAATCAAGAAGGTACAATCGAATGGATGAAATATTTATCCGGGATGAAATAAACAGATTAGTTTCTGATGGCATTATCGAACCTTCAACATTCCCGTGGAGAGCACAAGTTCTCGTGGTATCGAATGAGAATCACAAGAAACGTATGGTTGTGGACTACAGCCAAACGGTCAACAAATTCACACTATTAGACGCCTATCCTTTGCCGAAAATAGACCAAATGGCTGAAACCACTTCAAAATATCATATATTCAGCACTTTGGATCTCAAAAGCGCTTACCACCAAATACCTATCCAAGAACATGAAAAGGTATTTACTGCTTTCGAAGCGTGTGGACGCTTGTTTCAATTCCGTCGCATTCCCTTCGGAGTGACGAATGGTGTCTCATGTTTCCAAAGAACTATGGATCATATAATCGCACAGGAACATCTCACAGATACATTTGTCTATGTGGACAATGTGACAGTTTGCGGGAGAGATACGCTTGAACACGAAACAAATCTCAACAAATTTCTTAATGCCGCTAAAAAATATGGAATGACCTTAAATGAATCAAAGAGCATTTTTGCAGCTAAAGAAATTACTCTCCTTGGTTTTCAAATATCGAATGGAAAAATTAAACCTGATCCTGACCGATTAAAGCCTTTACAAGATCTTCCACCACCGTCGAATGTGCAATCGCAACAAAGAATTGTGGGATTTTTCGCTTATTATTCGCCGTGGATCTCCAACTCCTCCGATAAAATTCACTCACTCGTTCATAATCGAACTTTTCCTTTGCCCGTCTCTGTGAAACAAAATTTCGATTATCTTAAAAAAGAATTAGCCGTAGCAACTCTAGCTTCTATTCGTTGTGATATTCCGTTTTTCGTCGAAACCGATGCTTCAGATGTACCTTTTGCTGCCTCTTTGAACCAAGATGGAAGACTCGTGGCGTTTTTCTCTCGGACATTGACACCATCTGAAAAACATCACTCAGCTGTTGAAAAAGAAGCCTATGCCGTGGTTGAAGCTATTGGAAAATGGAGGCATTTGCTTTTGGGTAATCATTTCAAACTTGTCACTGATCAAAGATCTGTTTCCTTTATTTTTGGCAATCAAAATCGGGGAAGAGTGAAGAACGATAAAATTTTGCGCTGGAAAATGGAATTATCACATTAAAGCTTCGATGTTGTCTATAGACCCGGAAAAGATAACAAAGCAGCAGATGCACTAAGTCGATCCTGTTGTGGTGCGCTTCAAAATGGACTGGATTTAAAACAAATACATGATTCTCTTTGTCATCCTGGAATTTCTCGTAAGCTCCACTTTGTGAAATCTCGTAATTTACCATATTCTATTGATGAAATTCGAAAAATGACCTTGAGTTGTGAAGTGTTCTCTTAAATCAAGCCCAGATTTCCTTCGGCAATTCAAGGCCAATTAATCAAAGCTACCCAACCGTTTGAGCGGTTATCTATGGATTTTAAAGTACCTCTTTCTTCATCAACTCGTAATCGCTATCTACTGACGGTCATCGATGAATATTCTCGATTTCCCTTTGCATTTGCTTGTCCTGACCTTAGCAGTCACATCGTCATACTTCACCTGTGTCAAATATTCGCAATGTTTGGGATGCCTTCGTACATTCACTCAGACAGAGGTTCTTCCTTCATGTCGACTGAGGTACAAAATTTTCTTCGGGAAAAAGGTATAGCTTCGAGTAGAACGACTCCTTATAATCCCAAAGGAAATGGACAGGTAGAAAGAATGAATGGTACCTCATGGAAATCGATCCTTCTCGCTCTCAGATCAAAAAGGCTTTCAGTTGAAAACTGGGAATGCGTGCTGCTGGACGCATTACATTCAATCCGTTCATTATTGCGCACATCTACCAACGAAACTCCTCACGAGCGTCACAATAGAAGGTCGACTTTTGGTACCACACTCCCAACCTGGCTTACTGTTCCTGGCAAAGTTTTACTCAAGAAGAATGCTAGAGTTTCTAAATATGATCCCTCTGTGGAAGAAGTTGAACTAATTCATTGCAATCCTAACTATGCGCATGTTCGTTTTCCTGATGGAAGAGAAGATACCGTATCTATCCGTGAATTAGCCCCGAAAGGCTCCGACGAACTGATGAATGAAGCTGGAACTAATATCGGGCTCCGTGAAAATGAACCGGTCGCTGCTGATGAACAAACCTCCTATAATGACGATACCGATAATGATAATGTTAAGGCAAATGGTGAATCTACGGATAACTCAAATGCTCGTGACCTATCAGAGAATCTCGAAAACCTTATCAATCAACAACAACGTGTTCATCCTTATAACTTATGAAGTGGAAATGTTTAAATACTATGTTTTCTCAATCCTCTTTGAATTGTTACTATAGCATTCTTGTTCCGACTCTGACGCTACGCTACAAATCGCAGTGGAGGAGAATGATATGATTGTTTATTTGTACACACATTTATATTCACACCGTTCGTATACTAACATGTATCTGCATTATATGATGAATAAAGCCTAATATTTTAGGCAACTTGTTCTTCTGGTTTTCGACTCAATCTGCCCGTTTGCTGTGCTTGTTACTGAGATTCAGAACACATACAAAATCCAATATTAACTAAAGTATCACTGCAATAAGAATCAAAACAAAAGAAAAAGAACAATTTATAACGACAAAAGTAATAACTTAGGCACCCAAATTATTAGTGAGATATACGATAGAGAGAGAGATAGAGTACATAGTCACTGTGACTATATTTATCTAGATAACTCACAGAAAAGAGGCAAAGTAAACCTGGATACAACACTATTATGGCCAAGTCAGCTTTAAGACAAGGCAAAATCGGCAATAAAGCTTCCTTAAGAGTTTCCTTGTATCACGTCTTAAATAAAACCAAACCTCGCATATAACCCTGCCTTACTAGGAAACTAAAGTTACGAATATGATTCGACTAGAAATCTACAACAAGATCGCCACAGAGCGCGATTCAATGTCATATCGCGCAGGGCTTCTAACCAAGAAATATGATGCGCACGTTAAGCCCATCCTGGCAGAAGGGTGTGCCCTATACTACCCAATTTCGATGTAAGTGACTTCAACTGTTTCTGTAATGTCACAATCTGTCCACTCTGTTCCTTACGCCACTCCGGCGCTGGATGACAGGACAGAACAATTGAATTAAAGGCATACGCAAAACGTTACCAAGCCAACGAAGTTGAAGGAGTCTTATTTGTTTTTTTAACCAGGAGCACTTGTTGGCGGATCCAAAAATACGTCTCCGGGTGTCAATGTTGGTTTTCGTTGTTAGTAATCAACATATGCTATGCTTATATTTATATATTTGTTTTTTATACATATTGAC
>JAQBSW010012789.1:0-15741 GCA_029291075.1 Eudiplozoon nipponicum
AGGTAAATTGTTTATTTCCTGTCGCGCAACATGTTTCTTTTAAAGTATAGCACTTGTTGGTTACCCACAACGAATAACCGACTGACATCTGTATACATATTTTTTGACTTGCCAATAAGTGCACCTGGTCATAAGAACACAAGGCTTCATCAACTTTGCTGTCTCGGTCACGTTTTCCGCATAACCTTAATTCGATTACCCAGAAGAGCTCTGTTCTTTCATCCAGCATAGGATTGGATTAAGAAACAAATTGGGCAGATTTTGACATGGCAGAAACTGTTGAAGTCACTTACATCAAAATTGGGTAGTATGGGACCCGTTCATCTGTCAAAATGAGGCCCAAGTGCGCATCATTGTTCTTGATTAGAAACCCTTTCTGATATGGCATTTAATCGAGCTCAGTGGATATCTTGTTGCAGATTTCTAGTAGAATTAGCTTCGTAAATTTCTTAGTTTGGCAGAATTAGCTGCGAAGTTTGTTTGCGTTCTTGACGTGATGCAGTGAAAACCGCATGAAAGCTGCATTTTAGATGTTGCCTTGCCTTAATGCTGACTTAGTGTTGTGTAGGGCCTTAATTTGCGTCATTGTAGTGTATTCTCTAGAGAAATATACTCATAATAATTAAGTGTTTCTCTCATCAATCTTTTAAAATTACTATTTAAGTCTGACAGATATTTCTTGAAATTTGATTTCGGAGTGCCAGCTTCGAATTTTCCAACGCCGCGTTTTGCATACGCGGGTTGAAGCTTTGCATTAACAGTTTCACAAAGATCGGATTGATCACAATTTTCATTTCCTTTTTTTCGATTGGGCTGGGTTTGTATTCGTCCCTTTCTTCCGAAGGTTTCAACATCGTTCATACTAAACAATGGAAATGCGGTTCTATCACATCTTTTTTTACTGTGTGTGATAGAACCGCATTTCCATTCTTTAGTATGAACGATGTTGAAGCCTTCGGAAGAAAGGGACGAATACAAACCCAGCCCGATCGAAGACAAAAAGCAAATGGAATTTGTGATTAAGCGATTCTTTTGGATATTATTTTAGTCGTTTTTAAAATTCTTGTTTGTCGTTTTTTAATGGTTATGTGACAGTTCACAATTAGTCACCAATGGCTTTTGTATTGCTGTGTATGATGATGATAATGAAGTAAAAAATATAACCCATAAACTTAAGTAAAACAGATAGTAGGTTTCCTCGTTAGAGGCTACTGATAATGGTAAAATTATATAATGACTAATTGTAGACCCCGACACCGCTAAGAATTGGTACAATTAACTCGTAAATTTTTCACAAATTTACACGACACGCCATTGTTGGATAGTCTAGAACTACGGCTAATTTAGGACGATGATATACGTGTTGCAGGTTAAGTAACTGATAAAGAATTGTTTAACCTTATCCTGTTGACAATCCAGCACAACGTGTGAAGTACTGAGGCAACGTATAATAACCAAAAACCAAACTTGCATATAGAAGATATTTAAGACACGAATTAAGATATTCTTTAATAAAAGTGAGAATGCTATCCGACTCGTCACAAGCACTCGATACGTACTTCTCACTCTAATTAATAGGAAATAGTTAATTCAACGTGATATAAAATGTCAAACAATATTGGCAGATAAGCGCGATATGCATAATTGCAACGCTGATGAGTTGAAGTAAATTCGATAGCTCTAGTCTTGACGGTGTTTTATGCCTGCTAATACGGGTATACTTTCGAGAATTAGAATTTATGAAACCGATATCAATCTGGGCCAGAGTAAAAGGCTTTGTTGGAGAAGCCGGATTTCAGAATAGCTATTGCCATTAATTTATAAAACTTTAGACTATTTTCAAAATCACTTAGCTGGTTCGTTGCATATTATAGAAAGTAAGCTGGTTTTAAAGTCGCATGGTTACATTTTATATGAATTTGTCTTAGCTTCTGCTTGATTTCACAGAAGTTTAAGAGATTGGATCGTCCTTTAATTTAAGCTTTTATGGATGAGTGGATTGTATGCGTGAAATACAGGTAAACATGATAATAGATAGATTATGTGGCAATTAACTATAATTAATTTTGTTGAATTCAGACACTTATTGTTCAACGACGTATATTCCGATATGGACCTTACACTCGCTAGTAGGGTATTTACGCTAATTTTTGCTCCATTGCTAATTAATATTTGATCTCGGTTTGATCTTCGCACAATCAAGCGGCCCCTTGTCCAGTCTTAAAATTATATGGCCTCAATATTGAAAATTATAACATGCTACAGACGAAGATAATATACGCTGACAACAATGCTCGTAATTCCGTAGGTGGCATTAGGTCTCTGTTATGTTAATACTCTCGAAATTAAGTGCCAAATTCAAGCTGAATCGACCCATAATAATACCAGTTGATATTATAACGCAAATTTATGTAATCCCAAAATCAACCGTTATTCGGTCTGAACTATAAAGTCTAAGAAATTATAAGCGGTCTTATCGGTTAATTAATTCGCACTAGAGTGAGGGCAACATTAAAATATCTTAGAAATAATCAAATAAATGGCATGTGTTAACTTGATGAGTGGATGGAGCAAATCAACCGAAGTTACCCTTGCATCAATTCCAGTCCTGAAAAGTATTCTCGTTTAAACGAGAGTTGTAGTCACCGCTAGATTAGGAGACATAAAATTTAACTTCATATTCAGTGTTGCAAGCTGCATGTTTTGGTAATCTCCTATCCCTGTAGTTTAATAATATGACTTTATTTATAGCGTGACGAATTATTTGTCATCATAATCATCATCGAGGATATTAATAAAAAAAGTAATCATAAACTGATGCTTTAATTGTCTTTTAATCATAGCAAAAAATGTTACATTAAAATATAATTAATTTATGAACATATTAGAGATTTATGGAGGACAGGATCTAAATCATACGAGTATTATTATTTAGATAGCATAACGAAATGAATCAGCATAGAAATCTACATAACATAATTATGAACCAATTAAAAAAGGGATATCAGCAATACAGCTTTGCGACTTTTGTTTTTATTGCTTCATAAGCCAAACCAAACCTAGAAATTAATTCTGCTCGAATAAGAACTTTACAATTTTTCTGTAATCTTCGTTGGTCAGCGGAGGGATAGTGATAAAATAGTTCTTCAATTTAATGCTTTTATCAACCGAGCGACAATTGGGCCAGCGAATTTCTGCAACTTACATAATATTACGATTTGCTGTCGGAGTTTCTCTACCACATCTTCCACTTCTAAATTAGATGACATGACGAATAAATGTAGGATTCTTTCTCACCAAAACTTAGAATGCCAACCATACAAAAACATATGTTTATATATCCTTTGCGAATCAAAATAACCACCATAATTCTTAATAACGGTAAAGGTACCAGAAAACCAAGTTGATTACTATGAACAAATTTCAATAGATAAATGTTGAATAGCAAGGCAAGGTCGATTCAAACAGACAAAATGTGATTTGGCCTTAAGGCCGGAAACTCGCATAAAAAACTAACTAATAATGTCTCCAACTAACTTCATCGCTTACCGGAAGCCATTCTAGCTTTCTGTGTGATATAAATGGCCAGCATAAATTAAATTAATTTACAAACAAGATATATACCTATAGTTCAGTGTTTTAGAGAGGAAAATGAAACTACATAACATATCATGTTTATATCATGGTGGTCTAGAACAGACACATATTACGAGCTAGTTTCCGGGTTATCGAATCCAAAAGCACATAAAATATCTGAATATAATCGAAAGTCAAACATGCCAAATAATTAAGCTTAGCATGCAATATTCCTCCATCGTTAACAATGTGGTCTTTTAATGAACGACTTAAACAACGAAACGAGTAGAATGTATATATATATACGTAATTTTAGAATTCCAAACAGAAAAACATGTATTTGCTAAAACTATTTTGTCCTTGATTAACCTACAAACTCATGAATTGTTTTCAATAAAGTACCAAAATATTCGCGCATTACACAAGTTTGATTTAATCAGTAGTTCTATGCTACTCAACACTACCAAAAATACTAAACAAATAGCATTAATTTCATATAAGTTCTAACTCTACGAGCAATATTACTTACAATAATTGTACTTTCTTCGACTTCTAGACTAATGTACCTTCCACAACTCGTCTTTCAGTCTTGAATTCTCCGGTGTCAGTTGAAAATACCTGTGCTTCTGCACAAGACTTTACTATAAATCTTCAAACAGATCGCCGTTGGTTTCGCGCTTCGCGTGAATCATACACTTGAGAAAAACAGGCTGGATTCCGCCCAAAATGCTGTATATGCAAAATTTTTACGATAAAACAAGTTCTTGAACAGAGACATGTATATCGCCGTCCTACAATAGCCGTCTTTCCAGATTTCAAGAGCGCATTTGACTCGGTGGATCGCAATTTTTTATTTGATATTTGTGCCTATAAAATGTGTTAAGAACATGTTCGTTCTCTGGTCGTGTTAAAGTCTACAACGAATTAACACTCAACTTTACAACCAGCAGTGCTGTTCGTCAAGGTTGCCCACTTTCCTCCATTTTATTTAATTTTTTAATCGATGCTATTATGAACAACACATTTGCACACAATCAGGATGCATGTGTTGAAGATTTTCCCTGGCGGAAAACTAGTAATCTTCACTATGCAACGATATCGTACTATTATTCGACAATCAAGATTCTGCTCGGGCCAGTCGGTATGAAGTTAGCACCCTCTAACTGGAAGATACTAATCGCATCCATAACATAGTGTGAAACGTATCAGTACTAACGTGAAGCACTAAGTTTTCTTTTAAATGCTCAATAAAAAATAACAGGAAAGCAAACGTGTCAAACACGCGAGTCAAATGTTTGTCTAGTGAATAAAATCTTACCCAAAATGTCAAAAGAACAAACTGCTACTTGCACATGATTGGCCTTAACGGCTGAAGGAAAATCATTGACCAGTGAAAAAGTAATACTATTTACCACTATAAATGAGCGATCTTGTATAATTGTTATAGTGTGCACTAGCGTAAGAATTGCATGTTTTTTCCGAAGATTAGCATTAATATGTTTTTACTGACGCATTGTTTTACTGTGTGTATTTCCGTGTAACACTTCGGTGTAAGTCGGCCACTTTAAAATTAATGAAAAATGTGTATCACTTTACCCTCATCATCTTTGCCTTTTCGTTTTGTTTTCTTTAGCGAGACATCGGAGTCCACACATTCATCGTCAGGGGACAAGCGCTTCGACTTCTTGTGAGCCTTCTTATGAGCCTTTTTCGCCTTCTTTGCTGCCTTTTTAGCGGCTTTATCAGAGCGTTCCGCCAGACTTGTGATACTCTGTTGGGAGGCGCTGTCATCATCTACAGAAAGCGTTTTGTTCCGTTTTTTGTCATGCGAGCCAGACCTTGATCTTAAATTGTTTTACAGAAAATAATTTAAAAAAAACTACGTTTCAATAATGCGATACGAAGAAAAACAATGCATACATTAATATTCGCTAAAAAAACACGAGAAGATGAACAGGATAATATCGTAGTGTAACCAAGATCAAACAAAAACAACTGCACATAACGGACACATTATTTGCTTAAGCTAGAAAATTGGCGAGCAGGAAATTATCGGCTTAAGTTAAATTGAAAAAATAAATAAAACAAAAACATCTATGCTAAGATTGGTTACTAATATTTGGTAAAAACGACACTAAGTAAAATATATTCTTCACTAAAACGCTATCAAGCGAATACAGGTGGCAAGAATATTATGTACTTATAGTTAAATTAAAATTGATACTAAGATGAAAGAGATAAATATTAAAATTGCTGAATTTTTATTAGAACACACTCGGTAAATGAGCCACAATAAACCTTGATGTAGAAATAATTTCGAGAATCATGCGGAAAACCTACCGGGGACCTTGCCAATTATGCATTATATATAGAAGCTTATCAAGAAACCACCGTGTGGAAAACATAGCTTTCCGTTTATACAATAGTATGAGTAATTGCTTTTTGTTATGGTAGGATTCAAATATATATGCTTCTAATCAACAACATACCGCAGTTCTGGCATGCAATAGCCACAAGTCGTGCGAGAAAGAACCCTTAAATTAGTTTCTTCCTTATTATGCATTCACTTGTAGTAACGAGAATTGTTGCGTCTGGGACCACTACCCTAGAGCGTTTGGTTGAGAAAAGTGAAATCCATTCACAACGAATGTAGAGACGACGACGGTATACACTTCCAAGTTTTATGCAAATTAATGTTTTCAAATTGTGCTATGTAAGACTATGGTGAAGTTTAACATTGTTATTTAGAACATTATATCTCAAATGAATACTTGTGTTGTAAAGTCCATAATTCTTAAATACTTTCAAACTAGCGCAATGAAAAAGACCACACACAAACAAAATACGCGACAAGACAGGTAATAATGCAACTTATTAAATTAAGCCAAGTCCACAAGATAATGCAACGATGTGGTATTCACTTCATGACTAAATAACACGAATGTTATAGCAACACAATTCTAAGGCAAAAAATGCTCATGATATTTTATCCTGGATGAAGAACTTGTCTTAAAATACAAACTTAATTTTTGATAAATGCATTCAGTTTGACGCCTTAAGCATATATATTTGAAATAAAAAAAATTTGGAGCCACTACAATTGATCATGTTAATCAAATTTCACGATTCAAAATGCGCTTAAGAGCTTCCATATTTCCTTCTCACTGTCGATGACAATATGAGTTGCGCACCATGTCTTTTTCTGATAGGTTTAACTGTATGACATCGAAACCTGTCACTTTGTGGTGTGCAATGTCAATAAAAAGCGACAGGATGGCTCAGTTGTTAGAGCACCAGATTCCGAAGAAGACGTGTCCAGGTTCGAAGCCTGTCCGCGGCAAATTCTGGACCGTGCGTGATGAGTTCCAAATAAGAACAATATATGTATACTGGATTAATTACCTTTTCCACACTATACAATAATTAGTTTATACTGATAAACATGTCTTAATCGAGATCGCAACCTTGATTAAAAAGTAATTGCTATAAACCTTGATTATTCTGGTCAAAATTATAAAGAAAAATACTTATTTACAGATTACTTAAGATATCACATATGGATACGTATTTGCATCCTAAACGTAAGGAAGATTACAGTTCATATTGGAATTTATTATAAAATGAAACGAAAATTAGGAACATTCATATCCTCGCAGGACATCACTCTTAGTAGAAACGTATGATAATCGTAGACCCAAACACGACCAGAATTGTTTGAAAAGAGTGCTTAAAATTTAAAATTTATGGGGCATACCAACATACAATGTAGAATAAAGTTTCTTGATCTATTGGGTCAAATGCGCAAACGATATCTATAAAGAGGGAAAGTATAGGACGAAGATGTACATATCGCAGTTCAAATATTTTCCCACAAATATCATCTATGAAAACTCATTCTGGCCAGAATCACGCAAAGCGCGGAGAAAGTGTACATTGATCGAAGAAAGTAGCCTACAAAACAGTTGTTTGACAACCCAAAAGTATGTTACCATCACCTTTCAATACGGTTGGGAGCAAATCATCCGACTCGGCAGGTTTGCGATTTCTAAGAGATAGGCTAGCATATTAAATTTCTCATTCAGAAGATTGTTCCAGATTAACGTCTCACACTGTTGATACAAGCAAACCTTTGTAGATCGAGACTGATGCCAAAGAAAATTTACCTTTGAAAGTTTAGTCCACCCATCAAGACGAAAAACCATTTCTTATTTCGCTAAATTTGACCGATCTCGAATCTCTAATGCGTTAAGTTCTATCTGATTTTCTGGACTAAAATGATTCAAGGTTAATTTTCAAAATATTTTTAAGCAGACGTGCATATGATTAATTCTACTTTGAAAATTCCTATTTAAGGAATTACACAAATACCGAACATCTACACGTCCTTACTACACATTATAATACTTATCCATTCGTAATTGCGAAGATGTAGCATAAATGTACATAGGTTAGGTATAAAGTACTTAGAATTAATGACCAGTATGTAAAATCTGTAATCACAATGCATTTCGTGCTTACTGGCTACAGTATTTTACTTGTGATTATCAAAAAATGGCAGTGTATTAAAAGCTAAGAAACATAAGTTTATACCTGATTTAAAAGAGTGTAATTTTGCTATTACTATTAGCCGAGCTCATCATCATCATGCCCAGAAGTGACTAATATTTCACTGCCATATAACCACAAGAAAAAAAATAACAACAGAAATAATAATTTAGGCACAAATTGTTAGTGAGATTTACGAGATAGAGAGAAAATAAAGAATACCTAGTTACACCAATATGGACAAATCGGTATTAGTGCAAAGCAACATCAGCAATACAGCTTCCTTGCGGCTTTCACTGTATCACACCATAAACAAATCAAATCTCGCAGCTAACTTTGCCCTACGCACCATCATCATCATCATCATCATCATCGTGCACAACCATCAAGAAGCCAAGTGACCAATGCTTCATGACTATATGTGGGCTGTAAAGAAACAATATATCACCCATTCCTAGTGAGGATGGTTTGTATTCGAAGTTTTTCTTATCTTAGATAGTTTGCCAATCAAGGCTGATGATCACTATCTGCCCAGATGCCAGTGACCAGTCTCCTTCATCAGCCTAAACTTGTCTTCTTCGTCTGGCACGCTTGCTCTCATTCCGTCCAACACATTTAGCAATGAAAGTTATTGCGCTGTTAGACCAAACTCGAGGTTTCAAATGAATTGCGATGGTTGTGTCCCTTTAGACACGGCAAGGTTCATGCAACCATTTCACGACTGACCAGCTTGTGCCCGTCGGTTGTCAGACAGGAATTTCTGTGGCTACAAGTCAGATGTAGATAATCCAACTAGCTTTAGCTTCTATGCAATGGCCTCATCAAAGTAATAAATGAAGTTAAGATTCAGTTTAGACCCAGTTAATTGGTTGTATATAGCAGTAATTGATACACACACGCACACACGTTCAAAACACCTATCAGATGAAAGGTCAATCAAAAGTACAAGGCTATAGTAAATATCACTTTGATGCAATGTTAAGGAACAAACGGGGCGTGTATCTCGACATTAGTTACATTTTTGACCTACTCAGAAAAGAAAGTTACGAAGGTTATTCAACCAGACGTCTGCAACAAGATCGTCTGCCACTTGCGCATAATAGTTCTTGGTTAGAAACCATTAACCGAGCAAAGCAGAAATTTTTACACCTAGTTTCAAGAATCACCACAATTTCCAACAAAACAACGACTGTTCTTTAAATTAAGTTTACGAGCTTGAAATATCCACCGATCCGATTGTATTTACTTAAGTAGGAGCACAATACATAAAAAAATACCGTCAGTCACAAATACTGACGCGTTTGGATTTTCCGTGCTAATCACCAGATTTAGACGCAAGAAATATATTCTAAATGCGAAATTAGACATACCGCTCTCACCTCCAGTAGTCTCGCATACATTTAAATTGACTGGTTATGTAGGCTGCATTGTTTCTATGCAATCACAAAAATTAACTTTCTGCAACTTTAGCCACATGTATATTTGCTACAAAATTTTAAAAAAATCATTGATATCTAGTCAAGTACAATGTGCAACTGGTTAAATACAATGGGATCGATTTTTATTTTAAGCTCGCAAACTAGATTTAAATAATTGTTTTCACCACCCGCTTGATCAATGATTGTTTAATTCTACTGGAAACTGCAGCACCACATACAGTATAATCTGCATTGTGGATAGCCAATCTTATCTTTATCAACATTAAATTTGCGTTTTCATTATCAATACCAATTCAAAAAACTTTTATGGATTCGAGTTTGGTTGCATCTATTTGTGTATATTTTTTATTTAGCCTATGAGAGTTACCCACACACAATAAATCAGGTTAGATTAGAATATAAATAAAATTAGTAATCGAAAATTATAAGATGTTAAGTGAACTAAATAATTAAAAACTGAAACACACAGCGAATCGGCGATTTTTGACAAAGATGCATATAGAAAGTATATATGTACATAATATTCAAAGCAAAATTTAATTAACCGGATGTTTTTGTTTATATATACCGAATGCCATGATCATGTATAGTTCTACATATGCCGTTAGCAACTTATTTTGCACTATCACATAAATATAAGAAAAATTGGTTCAAAAAACAAAATTAAAAAGAGCAATAATAATGAAAATAATTATAAAGGAAAAAGATATAAAAGTACAGTGATTAATGGAGGAAGGTGAGGCAAACTAAAATTCTGAATAACATCACTATGAGAAGAGATAATTATTAACTGTAAGATCTGAAAGACACTATAATTTTATAAATCTAGCGTAAAAAAACTTACTTCGGTGGATGCAAACTTAAGGTGAAATCCTCAAAATTATCGTATCATAAACAATTTTATTCGCAGCGAGATATTTGAAAAAATTAGAAACACTAATGGATTACTATGGTTTAAGCATTCCCGACCAGAACATATTATTTCACAATTATGCCTGCTTCCTTAAAGCAAGGCGGTATGAACGAAGAGTGCAATAGATAGATATACACATTTTATTAAATAATATCATAATGTAATGTATTCAACAGTTATCAAGAAGCAGCCAAATTACAGTAACTGTAAAATCAATATAAACTGCCACTATGGTAAAAAATTACTGTGAGCGTCGAGAATACCTAACAGCGGCATACGTTGTTTTTGTTCTAACAACATAGGAAATGCAAAATAATTAGACGCTTGCTTAATAATAGATCAAATAAGATCACAACCTATCAGTGATAAATATTCAATGAACACTGAACACAGAAAACCAAATAATATTCTTAATTCATCTAAAATCTGTTAAATAGTGTTATATCATCAAAAACAAAAAAATTTACCTATCATGACGCCGCTTTTCTTTGCGCCTGCGACTGTCTTCGCGTGTCTCAGCATTCAAATCCTCCAGGTCAATTAAAAACTCTTTATATACGCGCATACGTTCCGATTCTAACGGTAAAGCCTAACAAAATAATTATGAATATAAATATAATTGAGCTATAAAATATATTGGACAAACAGTACATTCTAGAACCTAAATGTAGTTGATTACACTGTAATACAAACTGAAGCACAACACGACAAAAAGTTGGTTAAGCGAAAAAACACAATTGTGAAAACATAAAATAAATAACGAACATGATAGTCTATACTGGAGAGAAAGGCCTATTCATATAACACCAAAAGGAGAGCATCTGTAGTACCACACATCATATATACAAGGGTAAGAAAGCACAAAGGAAAGGCGATATCTGCAGTACAATTGCCATTGTCACTAGAAATATTCATAAAATAGCAATGACTCGGCGTGTGTTCCCCGCCACAAAAGGGTTCAACAGCCACAGGATTACATGGACTCCTGGACAGTACCCCGTACTTCCGAATGGCGAATGAGCTCCCAACAGCCACCGGCAACCATGTAACTTACTGCTGCCTTGCAGACTGCGCTTGGATGTGCAAAGGCTAGAGGTGCGTCCTCGATCAAAAAGCCGAGTGGTGAGGGGACACCACTTGTACCAAATTCCCAAGAAACTCCATGAAATGTCTTGGAGCCGGCTTATCCTCCAAAATGAGTCAAACGCAGTAAAGTAATGGTCTTAACTCCAGCGACCATCGCTATTAAATAATAAACCGTACTCAGATTTACGAAATACCAATTAAATTATTATACTACAACCACATCATAACGAGATAATCAGCTAGGGTGGTGTAACATTTCTGAAAATTGCCATTTCAGATAATGCTTTATATGACTAAAAACTGTAAATTCACTTGACTACGTAAAATCATTTTGGGTCAATTACTTCCGAATTTGGATATAAGTGACTTCAAATCTTTCTGCGATGAAACAATCTGCCCACCTTGTTTTTTATGTCAATCTGGTGCTGGATGAGAGAACGAAGCTCAATTGGTCAATCGAATTGAGGGCATACGCAAAACGTTACCGAGTCAACGAATTGGATGGAGCCTTATTTATTTTTCTAACGGGGAGCAATTGTTGGCAGATCCAAAAAAACGTCTACGGATGTCATCGTGGTTATTCGTTGTTGGTAGCCAACATTTGTTATACTTGTATGTATGTATTAGGTGTTGCGAACCTAGTAACAAATTAGTTCAGTTGTAACCAGAAGGATAAACCAAAGGCAGCATGAACAGAAAGTATAATCTCATGCACATTCGTTTCGTGTTGACTGGCGACTCATCAGTAGGAGCCGATATTACGCCCTTTAACCACTATATATTTGGTCGAAGAATGTGGAATAATAAGACGGTTCAATCTCCTAGACGAATGTGTAAACCTGCAATACTGAAGCTTACATCATCTAAAGTCAACGACAATGCGACTTCAACGCTAACTCACACTATATAATATATATTTGGTCAAAGAATGTGGAATAATTGTATATTTCTAAAAAAATATGGAGCACAGTTATTGCAAAAAAAACAAGTATTTTGACAGAAATTTTACCTGATATGCAGAATGATTGTGAAAGCGTTCTCTGATTTCATCCCATGAAGTATTTACACGAACTGGAGGATCAGAAGCTGCGCGCAACATATCGCAGAAAGACTGCTCCAACTTTCTCAGCCTTCTTGTCTCTTCTCGTTGTCGCTCACGTTCCCTTCCACGGGCTTTCTCCACTAAGGAATCAAAAGTCATCCGTATATTACCAATATCTAGACTTTCGAAACGCTGGTCGCCCCGTAAAATCTAATGAGAGATTAAGGTAAATGAACAAATTAAGATTACTGGAGAACTACGGCATTTATATAAAGGGTTACAAAAATTAAAATTGAATAAGCAAATCACTGAAAAATGGTTAAAGCCATTATTTTCGCGCGAGATTTCAATGTGATTGAAATATTTTGTTATTTATGTAATACAGGAAAGAAAAGAGAATTAAGATGACAGTAGTTTATGCAATCGCAACGTTGGAGTGAGTGGTGGATGATCCTGTAACAGTATATTATATTTAAAGGGTGGGAATTTCATACCTAAAGATGAAAAACGTCTGGTTATCTATTCAAGATGGCCTGGGCAGCATCCTGATTGTCGAATAATAGTACGATATCGTCCGCATAGTCAAGATCGACTAGTTTATCACCCGGGAGAACTTCAACTCCAGCGTCCTGAATGTGTGAGAGAGTGTTGTTCATTATAGCATCGATTACAAAATTAAACAAAAATGGGGAAAGTGGACAACCTTGACGAACACCACTGCTGGTTGTAAAGTTATGCGTTAATTCGTTGTAGACTTTAACGCGACCAGAATTATTTGTGTAGAGAGCTCGTATAATATTAACAAATTTTGTGGGCACACCACTTTTCGACAAAATATTGAATAAAACATTGCGATTTACCGAATCAAATGCACCCTTGAAGTCTAGAAAGACGGCTATTGTGGGACGGTGATATAAATGTCTCTGTACGAGAACTTGCATTAACTTTAAAAAAAATTATCTATACAACCTCTTCTTACTCGGAATGTTGCCTGTTCCTCTCTTGTATGTGATTCACGTGAACGGCTAAGACGACGTAGGATAATCAAAGCAAATAACCTAGATACGACCGGAATCAAATTTAAAATAGGATGTTTATCGCACGAATTTCGATTGCCTTTTTGAAGATGGGAATAATGGTCTCCTCATTCCAATCAATTGGTACGGTTTCCTCATTCCAAATAGGTCAATGCCCCTGAAATTCTATTGCCACCATCCTTAAACAATCCCGGAAGCAAATCATCAGGTCGTGCGGCTTTGCGGCGTTTAAGAGATAAGATTGCATCGCGTACTTCTTCAGGACTAACATTCCACTGTTGATGCAGACATGGCTTCGAGAATTGGAACTGATGCGGGTGTCCAAGAAAATTGATTTCTAAAATGTTCAGCCTACCTGTTATTTTAGATTGAGAAAATGAAGGGGAAAGAAAGGAGGCAGAATCGGAGATAAAGGTGCCTGTAGTCGCCCGATTTCGCTTAACCACCCTGCGCGGCTCAGCAGATAAAGCGACCCTTTTTATACTGCGCGACGGCCTATGCAGTATTTAATCATTGTAAGTTGTACTTGTCATGGTTATATGTGGATAGTAAAAGAACACTAGGTCGCCCATTCCTAATGATGGTTTGTATTCGGAGTTTTCCTTCTCCGAGATAGTCTGCCAACCTAGGCTGATGAGCACTATCTGCCCAGATGCCAGTGGCCAAAATTTCCTTCAGCAGCAGAATGAAGGTCTAGACATAGTCGACAGGTTTACATATATTGGAAGCTCTATTAATAACGTAGGCAATATGCCCGACGATGTGAGAATACGGATCGCGAAAGCTAGAGTAGCTTTCTGAAACCTTCGTCATTAATGGAGAAACGCGAATATTTCACTTTGCCTTAAAGGTCGTTTTTAAAATGCATCTGTAGGCCCAGTCTAAATATACGATAGTGAAACATCCATGCATAAGATCGTCGTTGTTTGAGAAGTATAGCACATGTTGGTTACCAACAACGTATAACTAACGTTGACATCCGTAGACGTATTTTTGGATCTGACAATAACAGCTCGTCGTTAGAAAAACAAATATGGCTCCATCAACTTTGTTGGCTCGACCACGTTTTGCGTATGAACTCATTTCGATTGCCCAGAGCTCTGTTCTCACATCCAGCACCAAACTGGCGTAAGAAACAAGGTGGGCAGGTTTTGACATGGCAGAAACAATTCAAGTCACTACCATCCAAATTGGGTATTATATGACCAACACGTCTGCCAGGATGGGGTCCTCCTGCGCATCATAGTTCTTGGTTAGAAACCCTTAGCGATATGGAATTGAATCGAGCTCAGTGGCGATCTTGTTACAGATTTCCATTAAAATCATCTTCGTAACTTTCTTTTCTTAGTAGGGCAAGGTTATGCACGAGGTTTGTTTGTTTATGACGTGATACAGTGAAATCCGCTAGGAAGCTATATTGCTGATGTCGCCTTGCCCGAATACTAACTTAGCCATAATGGTGTTGTGGAGAGGTTTAATTTGCCTAATTTCTGTGAGTCATCCTGATAAATTTACTCATAGTAGCAAGGTATTCCTTCTCTCTCTCTTTCTCGTAAATCTCATTAATAATGTGTCTAAATCCACTTATATACATTTTTCACTCCTTATGATTATATGGCAGTGAAACATTAGTCACTTTTGACTTTTGTATGGCTGGACATGATGATGATGATGAGTTTATGCATTATACAACGACACGTGAATGCATATAATTTTTAAAAACCCCACTCAGAGGCACATAAAATTCAACAGTTAATTCTGTTCATATAAAAGTTTTCTGTATAATTAATAATGGCGAACCGATATTGCAACACCCTTCTTCGGCCATATCCTCCTCCTTTCAACTTTATACTCTAAAAACACGAAAATCTATATGGTGCGGGCGTGATTTTTGCGAAAAATGTGTTTGGCTTTTGTCGAAATGTAGCTTCTTTATCACACGTGTTTGGTCTAAATGCTCGCGGAAACGAAACTTTAATAATCGGACAGTCCCACATGCATAGTCCACTGAGCAGCTACTGCAAGTGTACAATGAAACAACGCTGTATAGTTCAATTGCGGTGATCTGATACTTTTCATTTAAGTTTTCTTATTGTAACAACG
>JAQBSW010012790.1:0-15740 GCA_029291075.1 Eudiplozoon nipponicum
GCGAGGCTAGATAAGAAATGCATGACAGAGTTCGAACCAAGTTAAGCAAAAATATGATGAACCATAAGTGCTGGGCTTAAATATGCTTGTTGGTTGCTTCAACAATGATATGATGCCAGGTAACCACTAGGAATTGCTACACAAATTGTTAGCTCTAGTGGACGGTCATAGCACGTGAGGCAAAATAGAGCAGTGTAAGTTTTTGGAGCCGCAGCGTGAAGATTTCGAGGTAAATCGCCTTTGAATTTGCCAGGTTTAAGTTAAAACCTAAGCAGGTTGGATCGTTGTCAATGTGTTTGTATACGACCAAAGGAGCTAGAGTGCTCGACGTTGTGGTCATGACATTTGTAGAGTGGTCTTTGTGAAATAGATTAAGTTGAGATATGCATTGAAAGTGGCCTGTACCATGATATGAAGCTGATCACTACTTAGTGTTGCTACACGAAAGCGTTAGCTCTAAGTAGCTGGTCATACCAAAATAGGCAGTGTAATGTCATGTGTGAGAAATACATTATAATGTAAAAATATATACATTAAAATCAAAGGTAACTGCATAAAACTATGTACACGAACATTGCCTCAGAGATGGCATAATACCAAAGAACTGTTCAAAAATGCTACACAATTGTTAGCTAAGAACAGCTGGTTATGCCACGTGAGACAAATACGAAAATTAACGTAAGGTTAAAAATTTTTATAGTTAATGTTAATGTTTAAAAAAAATTAATTACGCGTTATACAAAGCAGGTTATTGAGATTGTGGGCAGACGGAGCCTGAGACGTGTGTAGAAGGTTGAACGCTCTCAGGATCAGGTGGTTCGATAAACGGTTTTAACCTGTCTATGCTTACTGATGTCGGTGTAGCGCCTTGCATAATGATGAAGTATTTTGGCTGTTTTAGTAAAATCGGGTAAGGACCGCGATACTTGGGTTGTAGTGGTGCAACAGCATTATTGTTGCGAACGAGTACTCTCTTGCAGCTGTGGAGCTGTGGGTGAACGAAGACTGGACGAGGCGTGTGTCTCGGCTGCTGTTCGGACATGTTACCGAAATGAACTCGAAGGCGGGTAGCTTCGTTTTGTGGGTCATCTTGTGTCGGTAGTAGACGTGGGAGCTGACTAGGCAGGCGTAGATCCATGCCATACAAGAGTTGTGACGCAGACGTTTTAATGGATTCACGAGTACGGGAACGCATCGCAAGCAGAACTAAAGGTAGTGCATCGACCCAGTTGCCATTAATGGACGAGGATGCTAAAGCTGCTTTGAGTTCCCTATGCATTCTCTCTACCATGCCATTAGCTTGGGGATGGTAGGCAGTCGTCTGGCGTAAGATGCATCCCATGTACCGCAAGGTGGTTTTGAAACGATCAGATGAGAAGCAAGTGCCTCTGTCCGTGATGACCTCATTGGGAACACCATAATTGGATATCCATGCAGAGATAAAACCGTTAGTTACTTCGTCTGCAGAAATGGTGCCAAGAGGTAATGCCGCAGGCCACCGTGTAAATCTATCGATCATAGTTAGAAGGTAGCTGAAACCTTGAACCTTTGTCAGATGAACTATGTCGATGCGAACAATGGCTAGGCGAGAAGTAGACCGAAAATGTTGCAACTTAGAACGAGTGTGTCGTGTGATCTTGTTTTTCTGACAAATAGCACACTCTGAGACCCATCGTTTAACATTCTGCCTAAGTCTGTGACCCCAGAAACGATCTGTAAGAAGTCGAACAGTCGCTTGGCTTCCTGGGTGAGAAATTGAGTGAATTGAATCGAAAACCTTTCTCTGAAGGCTGGTCGGCCGCACTGGCTTGTTGGGCTGCGTACCCGTGAAGTAAACAATTGGTAAGCCTTCCCACAGACGGCATATGAACTTGGTTGGGTGACGAGCTATTGATCTTTGAATGTGAATGTCACCGCGTTGTTCAGTTCGCAGGAGAGTTGGCGTTAGTGCAGGTTCACTGAGTGCCACGGAGTTGACAGTGAATGGTGACGGCGAAGGTGGTTGTAGAGAGACGTCTGGCCTGGACAGGGCATCTGCAATGAAGTTCTGTTTGCCCTTGACGTGAAAGACGTCAAATTGCCATTCGCTTAGACGAGAAAGCTGTCTTTCTACACTGGCAGGGTACTTGGCGATAGATGAAGTTGCGTTTCGAAGTGCGCTAAATAGTGGTGCATGGTCTGTGAAAACAACAAATCTGCTACTGCCAATGATGCTGATAAAATGGCGCACTGCGTCGTGGATGGCGAGAACTTCTCGGCCAAAAGTGTCGTACCTTGTTTCTACTAGTTGGAGAGTACGCGAGTAGAAACGGATAGGCTTCTGAACTCCGTCGATCTCTTGTTCCAAAGTGGCTCCAATAGCGAATTCAGAAGCATCTGTCGTGAGTAGAAATGGCTTTTCGAAATCTGGATGCGTTAGCATTGTGGCATTTGCTAACGAGTTGATGGCAAGTCGAAGTAATTCCTCGTCTTCGGATGACCAAGCAATGATGGAATTCTTGCTAAGTCCTTTTCGGTTCCGCAGGTGCCTGCACAAAGGATAAAGTTGTTTTGAAAGGCCTGGAAGGAACTTGCGATAATAGTTTAGTACTCCCAGGATTTGCTGCAAATCGCTCAAATTCCTTGGTGACTTGATATTCTTGATTGAATTCGTCTTTGACGGCAACGGTTGAATACCTTGGGCCGTGATACGATGCCCTAAGAAGTCGACGGATGAAGTTGCAATCTGCGTCTTGTCACAGTTGATCTTGAGTCCGTGGTTGGATAAGCGTGAGAGGACATTTCGTAGATGTTTTGCATGAGATTCTAGATCTGGACTGAATACCATAATGTCATCTAGATAAGACATACAATAAGCAGAGTCGTCGCGAAGTATGTTGTCTATGAATCTTTGAAATGTCTGAGTAGCACACTTAAGTCCAAAAGGCATGTAAAGATATTCAAAAAGGTCAAATGGAGTGATGACTGCAGTTTTCTCGATATCCTCTGGTGCTACCGGTATTTGATGGTACGCTTGTCTGAGGTCAATCACTGAGAAGAAATTGCTGCCGTTGAGTTTTTCAAGTAAAGTGTTGATATTTGGAATAGGATATGCATCAGATTTTGTCACTGAATTTAGCTTACGGTAGTCTCCACAGGCTCTGTACGATCCGTTTGATTTTGAGACTAAGTGCAGTGGTGACGCCCATGAACTTTTCGATGGTCTAATGATTCCCTCTTCCAAAAGCCTTGAGAATTCGTCTTGGGCAGCTTCCAGCTTAGCAGGAGCCAGTGGTCGCTTCTTGAGTGCAATAGGTTGTCCTTCTGTGACGATATGATGCATCGTGTTGGAGACTCGTAGATCGGATTTGTTAAGATCGAAAAGCGATTTGTATTTTCGAAGAGCTGCTGATATCTCTGCTGAATGATGCACTGGGGTTGGCTGAATGACCTGTAACTCCAAACGCACGGAGGCAAGTGTCCAAAAGCTTTGTTCAAGTCCGGTGGAGGGGTCGATGATCTTTTGATTGGCAAGATCAACAATGAGCCGAAATTTTAGAAGGAAATCAAGGCCTATTATATTATGTGAGACCTTGGCAATGATGAAGTTGTGGGAAAATTCACGTCGTAGACCTATGTTGAGTGTGCGGTATTGGCAGCCATAAGTTGGTATGGGCTCGCCTGTAGCTGTTGCGAGAAGAACGCCTAGCGACATCTCGGCCATTGAATCACCTTTGAGAACTGAGACTGCCGCACCTGTGTCTACGATGTACTCTTCGCCAGTTTTGAAATCAAGAAGATGCAGAAGTTCGTTTGGCTGTTTGGCCGGGTCATGCAAACAAGTAGGCTGGTGATAGCGACCGGCATTGTCTGTTTGGTTCTCTATGTGAAAAATTCGGCGTGGACAAAAAGAGTCGACAGGGATGTCGGATTGTAGTTGGCTTCTTCCCTGTCGCGCCGTTGATGCCGTTGATGTGCAGAAAGTACGGTCTTCTACTTCCTGCGCCAGACGTTTCCCGATACTGATGCACCCTTGTGCCTGCGGTCTGTTGTCCTCTCCGTCAGCTGTGGAAATTGACACTCATTCGGAAATTCTTCGGAACGACAAAGACAAACTTGGCAAGCATAAAAAACTTCTGGTGGTTATAACACCAGTTCTTTGGGGCATATTTATTAAATGATTGCGGAGATCTCGATCGCCGCCTACCATTATAATTTGACTTGGAAACGAATTTTGGTCGAGCATTCACATGATTTATCTCCGATTTGGTAATGGCCAATCCTTCTAGAACTTTGGCCATGTTCGCCACTGTTCTCTCTAAGGAGGAGATTCTATCATCTTGCGGGGGTGAAGAAAAGGATGATGGATTCACTTTTGGTTCCAAAACCCTATATTCTAACTCACATCTCTCAGATAAGTCATCTATAGAGAGAGTGTTGGGGAGCTGTCTGGCAAAGAGTTTTAATGTTTGGGGAAGATTGTTAATAAAAACAACCTTAGCCTCATGGTCAGAAATGTTGGTTTTATACCAACGTTTCTGTAATTCCCTCAGTATTTCGATGGGGCCAAGATTTGGCATATCTAACTGCGCATATTTGTTTATTATCTGCTCAGTTTCAGTGGGTCCAAGTAAGGATGTCTACGCTCGCCTTTTGTAGCGCCCAAAATGGGATTCAGGTAGCTTCCGTAATGGCGCTCAAGCTTAGGATAAATCCGTGCGCTGCATTTCAGAAGGTAGTTTAGCAAAAACCTTGGCGGCGTTCTCGTAAGTTATATATATGTAAGTTGATGTTCTGTTCCTTGGGTGGACTCTGGTTGTGGTTCCTGCTGTTGTTATCACGATGTGGACAACTTGGTTGAAGTTCTGCATTAATTGGCTCGTCTTGCTGGTTGAAGAGCAACACGGTGAGTCACGAATGTTGCCAATTGTTGGTGAAACAAATCAATATCCAGCGTAGGTATTGACAGCCGACAGCACGCACATGTGTAACACGAGGCAGAACGCACATACGACACAACTGACTTGCATGGTAAATTACCGTGCTTAAATAGCATGCAATATGTCTACTTGCACACTATTGGTTAAACGTGGTTAAACGGCAATTTCGCTTTTTTCTCATTGGTGCAACGTAAATAAATTTGAATTTAATTTACGCAATATGTCGGCCATTGATTTGTGTCGTTACAGTGTCGAAGTGTCAAGAAATATTCCTAGACACTTGAAGCCGGCTCTGGTTGACTCACTGGTGTTCGTTCGTTGTGTCGTCAAAATAAGAGGGCGTTTTGCTGTGTTTTGTTGAAGATCTGCGGTAACACCGTGGTGAATGGCATACGTATAAGTCCAATAAATAGATGATCGATCCGCTTCTCTAGTTGTGCAGCAACAAGATTGGCGTGACAGATAATTCCAGTGACTCAGCTTAAATTATTTATGTCTAGAAGTCAGCGTGAGCGAAAAATCAATATGACTCGAGACAGCAAGCACGGTAGTGCACAGCAGAAATCAAACGTGCTAATGACAAGCTGGTTAATGCACCGTGCTTATATAGATTTGAAAACAAAATCTCGCACGCCATTGGTTAACAGCAAATTTTGCTTGTTTTAATTGGTGCCGCTTAATTGAAATGTGAATTTCATTTAGGCAATATTTCGGCGATTTGTTCTAAACCGTTACATCAATTTCCTCTCTGAAAAACATTTCTGTCGGCAACGCATGATAAGTAATGTAGGGCAAAGCTCGAACCCAATTAAACAACTGGTTATTATTCTGCCCATAGCTTTTTAAAATATTTGCTGTAAATGCTGAGCCGTAGCATGTTTCTTGTTTGATTCAACAATGATATTGTAACGCGCGGCTCCGTAATACAACCCAATCAATCTCGGAGACTCGTAGTTCAGCGTTCTGCCTAAATCTGTGACACCCAGAAACGATCTGTAAGAGGTTTGCCAGTCACCTTGCTTCCTGGATGAGAAATGTATTGAATAGAATCGAAAGCATTTCTTTGAAGGCTGGTTGGCAGAACTGCCTTGTGGGGCTGCGTACCCGTGAATTAAATAAATGGAAAACTTATCCAGAGTCGGCATACGAATTTGGTGGGGTGACGAGCTACTGATCGTCGAATGTAAGTGTCATCGCGCTGTTCTGTTTTCAGGAGGGATGGAGTTAACTATGGTTCAATGAGAGTCACGGAGTTTCCTGAGAATGGCGAAAGGGAAGATGGTTGTAGTGAGATGTCTCGTCTGGAAAGTGCGTCTGTAATGAGGTTTTGATCGCCCTTAAAATGATAGATTTCAAATGCCTTTCGCTTAGACGTAACACCTGTTTTTCTACTCTGGCAAGATACTTTGCCACAGTTGAAGTCGCATTTCGTAGTACGCTAATAGATGATCTGTTAAAACAAAAACTTTGCTGCTTCTGATGATGATGATGAAGTGGCGCATTGCTTCGTGGATGGCGAGGAGTTCTCTTGTTGTATTTGTTTTCTACTTGTTGCAGAGTATACGAGTAGAAACTGATAGGCTTCCGAAATCAGTCGATCTCTTGTTCCAAAGCGGCAATAATAGCAAACTCAGAAGCATCGGTTGCGAGAAGAAATGGTCGTTTTAAAATCTGGATGGGTTAGCATTGTAACATTTGCTAAAGAGTTGATGGTGAGGCGGAGTATCTCTTCGTTTTCAGGCGAACAAGGTGTGACGGGGATTCTGCTAATTTCTTTTTGATTCCACGGGTGCCTACATAACTTAAAAAAAGTTGTATTGATTCGCCGGGAAGGAACTTGCGATAGTAGTTATGAACTTCCAAAATTTTCCATAATTCATTTTAAGTCTTATGTGACTTAATATTCTTGATAGAACTTCTATTCAACGACAAAGGTTGTATATATTTTGGGTAATACGCTGTCCTAGGAAAGCCACGGATGTAGTTGCAATCTGCGTCTTGTCACTGTTGATCTTGAGTCCTTGATTGGATAAATGCGAGAGAAAATTTCGTTGATGCTTGGCGTGAGATTCTAGATTTGAACTGAAAATCATTATGTCATCGAGATACGACATACAGTAAGCGTCATCGTGGCGGAGAATGTCGTCCATGATTCTTTGAAATGTCTGAATAGCACATTTGAGACCAAAAGTTTTGTACAGGTATTCAAAAATGTCACCAGGGCGTGGTGGATTTCCGACCGGCAATCGGATCTCCTATAAAATACCACATGAGCCCGACGACGGCACCATGACTCGGCGTGTGTTCCCATCCACAAAAGGGTTCAACAGCCACAGGATTACATGGACTCCTGGACAGTACCCCGTACTTCCGAATGGCGAGATGAGCTCTCAACAGCCACCGGCAACCATGCAACTTACTGCTGCCTTGCAGACTGCGCTTGGATGTGCAAAGGCTAGGGTGCGTCCTCGATCAAAAAGCCGAGTGGTGAGGGGACACCACTTGTACCAAATTCCCAAGAAACTCCATGAAAATGTCACAACCTATGAATACCGTTCATGCTACGGCGTCCCCGGCAAGCGACGCGCTCTGTGCTCCCCCAGAGGCTAGGGTGTCAAGTGAAAATCTATCTGGTTTTATCAGCGCGAAAACACCTTTTTATTTTGGGTGTTGGAATGTTCGAACGCTGCTTGATATCGGCAGTCAAGCAATCACGGCCAAATCTTTAAATGGCTGCCAACCGCCTGGCATGGAGAAGTATAATCCGGGATATCAATGGAGCTGGCTTATCCTCCAACAGGAGTCAGCTGCAGTAAAGTAAAGTAACTAAGTAATGGGGTGATGGCCGCAGGTTTAGCAATATCTTCTGGAGACACCAAGATATGATGGTAGGCTTGTCTGAGATTAATGAAAAGTAATTTCCATTGCTGAATTTTTCAATTAAGGTTTTTATATTGGGAACGGGGTATGTGTTATGTCCACCTATGTTGGATGGTCCACGTACATGTATGTCGTCAGTGTTTATTATTAGCGTATCGTCCAGACGAGCCTTAATTATGCCTAATTCTGCAGTTAAATTATTCATTTGAGAAGTCAATGCCTGAATCAACGTTTCCAACCCATCAGAAGACATTTTAAATGTACCACAAATGCTTTATTTTTACTCAATTATATATAGAATTTTGCTCGCACAACGAGCATCGATTTAATAAAACAAATTTACACATTAATTAATTTATGTTCACTTCAGCTCGAAGTCTGCTTTTCTCATTGGGCTGACTGCTTCATTCTTATACGGGCGCTTCTGCGAGGAATTTCTGTTGAAATAATGTCTGCCCTAGATAAGACCCTTTGTTCATTATTTGTCTTAAAGGTGGCTATTGCCACATCTTCCCCCCTCAGGAATCGGCTTTCGCACTCTGCTTAAACGATCCAGTGCAACAGCTCGTGGTCCATCGGGCAGGCTAACAAAAACAGTATTGTGCTCTGAGTCCACCCTCTCCACGCGATACGGCCCATCATTGACAGCCTGCAGTGCCATGGGCTCGACCTTCGCTACCATGACATAGTCGCCGACCTTTAGGCGAGTGCGTGTCGGTTGCCTTGCATAGCCTTGTCGCTGTGTGGCGCCTACATATTCAGTTAACTGTTTTAGTCGTTCCTGAATATCCGCTATGGTGCAGCGCTCATGGGATCCTTGGATTACAGGTTCACCTGGCAGTCTTATGTGTCCTCCATAGACCATGGTCGTTGGAGCGAATCCTGTAGCTGTTGAGACTGTAAAGCGCATGGCCCGCTCGACCAAATGTAATTTGTCTCTCCACGTTCCCGGGCTCTCGTGGCACCAACATCGCAGTACCTCTTTCATCGTCCTATGTGCGCGCTCAGCTGTCGCATTGGTTTGCGGGTGATAAGTGGCTGTGCGGGAATGCTTTATGTCAAGGTCTTTGCACCACTGATTAAATTCTTTCGACTCAAACTGTGCGCCTTGATCGGTAACAATAACTTGTGGTGCACCGAATCGACTGAGCCATCGCTCTTCTAAGCACGTTATAATCTTTTCTGTTGTGATCTTCTTCAGTGGTACAAACTCGACCCATCGGGTAAACTTATCGACCATGGAAAACACATAGGACACGCCGCCGCGAGCTACCGGCAGTGGACCTACCAGGTCGATATGCAGAAACTCGTTCCGTGCAGTGGCATTGAAAGCAATCGGAGTGACTTTTTCTCGTTTTTGTGGTTTACAACGTTGGCATGTAGTGCACTGTTGACAATAGCTACGAATTTCTTTGGACATGCCAGGCCAATACAATCGTGACTGCAATGTCTCAATGAGCCGCCCAGCGCCGGGATGTCCCAACGTTTCATGCCAAAAGGCCATTAATTCTGTTCTTATAGATTCTGGCACAAACCATTGCACTGTTTGTCCTTCTTTCCGCACCAACAGGCCGTTCTGTAGACTCAACGTTTTATATGGTGCAGACACCACTGTGCCGTTTTTTAATTGATTGACTATTTCCTGACATGTAGCATCTCTTCCCTGTTCTTCAGAGACTTTTATAAGCGGCGAAACCCGCACAGCGGAAATTCTGCTGAGCGCATCGGCTGCCGCATTCTCGATTCCTGCTCTATGATGAATTGATATATCGTACTCTTCCAGTTCTTCAATGGCTCGATGTACTCGTTTCTTCTCAATACATAGTGATCTCCAATGCACTAGCGCTTTGTGGTCGGTAAAGACGTCCACGTGTCCCCCGATGACAAAATATCTAAACTTCCGTAGCGCCCATTGTACGGCAAGTAATTCCTTTTCTGTGACGGTATAGTTCTGTTCCGCCTTAGTGAGTGTGCGACTTATATATTGCGCAGGACGTCCGTCAGCTTGTAACACCGCTCCTATCCCAATATCTGACGCGTCTGTAACAATTGACATATTACCTACCGGGAAAGTCAAAATAGTTGCATCTATTAATTTCTGCTTGCATAGCACAAACGCTTGTTGAGCCTCCTCCGTCCAACGAAATGGTATCTTGGCACTAGTTAACTGAGATAAGGGCTGTTGCGTAACCGCCATCCCTGCGAGGTATGGTCTATAGAAATTCACCATACCAATAAACCGGCGCAATTGTTTTCTAGTAGTAGGCACCGGATAATCCCTGATAGGTTGTACATTCGAATCTAACGGCATGCATCCGTCCGCTGAGACTAAGTGCCCCAAGAACCGCACTTCTTGACCTATCTGTACCTTTTCTGGATTAAAATGTAATCGCCATTCTACAGCTTTGGCCAACATCTTCTGCAGCCTCACACGTAATTCGTGTTCAGTAGTGGCCCATATAATAACATCGTCTACGTAAGCTGTTGTACAAGTTAAGTCAGACACGAACGAGTCCATCATTCTTTGGAACACTTTCGGTGCGTTTTTAAGGCCAAATGGTACCCGGGTGAATTGGAAATGACCTTGGGGTACTTGTACCGCTAACTTCCATCGGTCTTCGGACCGCACGCCTATTTGCCAAAATCCCTGTTTAAGATCAAGCACGGCGAACCATTTGCCTCCCGCTAGCTGTAAGAACAGATCACGCAGAGCCGGCATGGGATACGGGTCCGGTTTAGTTACTGAGTTCAATTGCCTAAAATCAGCCGCCGGTCGGAGCGAACCATCCTTTTTCGTAACATAAACCATCGGAGCACGAAAAACAGATGATGACGGTTCAAGAACGCCGGCTTCTATCATTTCTTGGGTTGCTCGAGTCGCTGCTGCTAATTTCTTTGGAGGAGCACCATATACTTTTGGTGGTTCGTAACCGTCATTTAGTTCTAGCCATAGTTTAAACTGGTCGACCGTCGGCCCTGGACGCTCGCTACAATCAGGCAGTTGGAATATAATGTTATATTGGGTTTGAAGATTCTTCCACCACCCAGGCAGACAACTGGTCTCCTCCTGCATCTTAGGGGTACATATAGACTTTATTGAACTTATTCTCTCAGGCCGCGATAGGCATACACGTTTATTTTGACAGTCTATCGTCTTAACCCATTTTCTAATGAAATCAAGTCCCAATAAGGGCGTTTGCGTATTCGAAACAACAAAAGACATATGATAGACATTTTCATTTATTAACAACTTCGTGTCCCACTCGCCCACAGCCACCATCGATGCGCCCGATGCCTGACATAAACTTGCTCTCGTAGGTTTTACATTGTTCAATGGCCAAGTCA
Source organism: Eudiplozoon nipponicum (assembly GCA_029291075.1). Classification (NCBI taxonomy): domain Eukaryota; kingdom Metazoa; phylum Platyhelminthes; class Monogenea; order Mazocraeidea; family Diplozoidae; genus Eudiplozoon; species Eudiplozoon nipponicum. Next base: position 11,145 of record JAQBSW010012790.1, read on the forward strand.
ATGGTAATACCGACACATCAGCTCCAGTATCCAATTGCATTATTACTGGCTGTCCGTTGAAGAGTTCTAAAAATTTAACTTTAATGAAAATCCTTACATTTGGCAATGTTTCCCACACTTCCTTTTCTTCAAAGGCCATCTGGTTCGGACCACTTTTTTGTTTGTTCTGCTGGTCTTCATTCGATCTACCCGTCGGAGCCACCAAAGGATTAATATTTGTGCCCTGCTCTCGCCCACCTTTATTTGTGAGATTGTGAACCCTGTTTCCCCACTGAACTGGCCGTTCTCGAGGAGCAGTACATTGGTTTTGCTGACGCTTATACGCCGTATTCGTCGGAGCTGGAGTCCTTATATACTGACTTTGCTTCCAGGCCACTGGCTGTTGCCTTCTGTCGCGGAATTGATTATTATGCCGCGAAGAATTCCAGTACGGTATGTCGCTCCTGCCAGATGTTGTAACTGGACCCATGCGTGGAGTTGCAGCTGCCACTTTGTTTGTCATCATGGCCGAACTTTGAAGAGCCTGAAGTCTCTCTTCAAGGCCTCCCTGGGCGCTGGATATTGCACCGTATCTGGTAGGATCCAGCAGCATGAACATGATGGCCTCATGTGGTTGCAACCCGGGTAAAGACTCGGTAAGCTTCGAGAACCACCGCTTGATACGTGCCATGGTATCCATGGGCATCTCACCCAGTAATGGTTTCAGGCTGTATAATTCTGAGAACACTTCCTGAGGCCTGGCCCGGAAATGATCCAACACTCGTCTTTTGTACTCTTCATACGTGAGGTCAACCGGCAATTCCAATTGGACTGCTACTGTCCGGTCCACTAATTCCTGGACAGCCACACGCACAATAGGTGCTTCTAATGTAAATTCTTGGGCTCGAACTGATGCTTCAAATTTTTCGAACCACAACTGTGGCCTTTCCACATCTAGTGGTGCCAGCATCGGCTTAAACTCTGATGACGGTCTGAAATAACTCGTCGATTCGGCTGAAAACGCCGGCATATTTCCTCCTGATTCCTCTTCGGCGCGGTCGCCATTGTTATGTCCACCTATATTGGATGGTCCACGTACATGTATGTCGTCTGTGTTTATTATTAGCGTATCGTCCAGACGAGACTTAATTATGCCTAATTCTGCAGTTAAATTATTCATTTGAGAAGTCAGTCCCTGAATCAACGTTTCCAACCCATCAGAAGCCATTTTAAATGTACCACACATGCTTTATTTTTACTCAATTATATATAGAATTTTGCTCGCACAACGAGCATCGATTTAATAAAACAAATTTACACATATTAATTAATTTATGTTCACTTCGGCTCGAAGTCTGCTTTTATCATTGGGCTGACTGCTTCATTCTTATACGGGCGCTTCTGCGAGGAATTTCTGTTGAAATAATGTCTGCCCTAGATAAGACCCTTTGTTCATTATTTGTCTTAAAGGTGGCTATTGCCACAAATCCTTCGATGTAAAGAACTACAATGCATCATTAGTGGAGGCCTAACATAAAGCTTTACAAAATTATCCATAAAGCGTAATTCGGGAAACGATTCGAGCATGCCGCCCATGTCAACTCTCTAAATTCTTTCGTCAAAAATCTCTCAGAATTTGGCCGTATCGAGCTGCCTAACGATCGTTTTAGATTTTTACAAGTTGACACAATTTCACTCCCTGAAGATCGTGGTAACCGTCATTGAATGACAATAATTGATCGGCATACAAGATGGCTTCAAGTAATACCACGATATGTTTAAGATGTGGAGACTATTGTCTATGCATTATTGTTACATTTGGTGGTAAAATTTGGAATACCTGTTGTAGTAGTCACTAGCCAAGATGCAAATTTTATGACACGTATTTTTAAGATAACCTTCAACCATAAGTGTAACGGTTTAGTTGAACGCGTACATCACGAGTTAAAGGCGAACAGTCCCATTGGCTTATAGTATTCTCATTAGTACTACTTAGTATGCGATCAACATGTTGCGATAGCATAAAAGCATCAGTTGAACAGGTCACATTCGAACACAGTCCGAAAACACCGGCAGATTTAATGTGTGGTTTTGAGCTCAGCGATGAGCCATCAGCGGTGGAATTTACGGAGCAATTACAGCGAGTCATAAATAGTCTGCATCCGCAACCTACCACAGAATGCCATCCGCCAGTTTATGTTCCATAGGCATGTGCACATGCAAGCAAGCCTACATCCGATTTGACGCCGTTCAGACGACATTTAAGCCAAAGTGTACCGGACCCCATACAATAATTAAGCGCGGTCCTGAGTTCTTTATGATTCTTTATGACAGATGTCTTAAATCGTTATCCATTAATCAATTGGAGCCTCATTTGTGATCCGTATTCGGACATCAAATATAGCAGAAAATTATAAGGATAAAAGAAATGTGGCATAATCAAACCAAACGTCAATGAGAATGTTAGAGAATAAAAAGCAAAGTGGCATGGCAGCAACTACTTCAAAGCACACTCAAAAAACGGGAATAAGACGTATATCTGGACGTTCACATGAACTTGGCATACACTTTGCAAATTTCAGTGTTAAGTGATGTAATACAGCCCCTGTTAGGTACAAATTAAAATCGGCCCTTCTTAGGGACATATGTATTTCTACATTTATTGAACTAAATTTACAGAACTTAATTTACAGAGTGACAGTTACATGTATTAGTATGCATAATGTTAAGTTGAGAATAGAGTTCATTTTTTAGTTGTCATTTTTCTAGAAGTCTGTTGCGTTTTATTAAACTATTTTCATACTTACCTACAATCCGATATTGGAGCAAACGTGTTTAAGTTGAGCTTTTTATAGTTCCTGGTATATTTTTGTTTAGGCACATGAAATTGTAATTTATAATCCAATTCTACTGATTTATTACATCAGCATACAAAATTTTATATTTTTTTGATTACTTTTATGACATTGAGCAAGTTTAAATGTAAATTAAAAATATTTGAAATAGTAAATCTTTGGATCACTTCAATGCCTCGCCTTCCTGGGCTGTTTGGTAGACAAGAACTGTATACAGATGATACAAATATGATATCAAAATATTTTAGTTTTTGTAGTCATACGAGAAGCCGCATTCCGCTAGAGCGTTTCCAAATTCAGCAAGAATAATCAGTATAGTTTCATGTATTCATGCGTTTCATGCTCACCGGTGACTCACCCGTAAGAGATATTACGACGCTTAAAACTCAATATATATTTGGCCAATAAATGAGGGACCATTGAGCATTGCGATTGCCTATACATGTTTATTCAGGCATAAATATATTCAATTTTATGTAAAAGCTTTGTTAATGCAACTTCAAAACCGACGCTCTGTATAGAATATCTATGTAGATTATGAAAAACATGGATTTTTAAATAAGCCAAATTTAAGCATATTTATTTTTTGTTAAAATATATAAGGGGTTTTGGGTGTAGTGCCGGCTCGTAATTAAGATTTGCCAGTAAGCACGAAGCCCAAGTTTATATTAGATTATATATTCTGTTCATGCAGAGTTTGGCATATCCTACTGGTCATATTTGAACTAATTTTCTACTAAGTGCGCAAAGTTTAATAGATAATTGAAGTCTTTATTTGGGTTTAGAAGGGGTATCACAAAACGGATCTATTTGTCTATCCCTAGCGTAGAACTTTTTCATAAAATATTTCTTCCAAAATCATGCACATTCACAGCAAGCACGACATTCTTCTCTGCAATATTAAACACTTCCTAAACGCTGCTTTCCTACTGTACCATTCTAGTTCTATTAAAATCTCAATTTCGATGTACATAATGCTGTTTCTCAGACGCTTACGATTCATGTGATATTTAGGTCTAATATTTGAACTTTTTATTACTTATTTAATAAATAAAATATATAAATCTGTATTTTAGCACTGATTAAACACGCCACTAAGCCTATACGCGCTATCACACCTGTCTTTCTATTTTATTTGTATACCTTTAAAGCAGTCCTTTAATCGTTTATAGCTAACTAAGAGTAGGAGTCACCCACTTTTTAACTATGTAATGCTTAAGATCTAGTTATTCTTCAGTCGAAAGATTGTGTTTTGATGGAGTGGACTCGTTCTTGGCTCTTAGGTGTACGAATGCTTTTTCCTCGTATGCTTTCTGTCATTTTTCATTGTTCATGAGATTTATTGTATATCCATGTTAAAAACGCAGAGTATCTAGCCTGCCTATTTAGTTGTGCAGCATTTTTGCACATTGTCAGGACTAAAAATGATGTCGCTTGCGCAGTTGTTTCTACTTCACGTTGTTACCAGTCTGGATAAATGCTTGAAATCAACTGGAAACCTATGCCATTACAATTCAGTAAAGACTAATCCAATCAAAGTTTTAATTGCGTACATTCTTCAGTGGTTAAAGATGGAAGAAATGGCTCACGCCGTAAAACATAGCAATATTATACCCGTAGGTCTGGTAAAATCTTGAATCCTTCACATTTACAGGTGCACCTCGATTATTGGCCTTGGATTAATGGGTTGCTCACTTGTCCCTTCATTTTAGCCTCCGTCAGCGTTTGTCTGAATATGACGTTGGAACAAGATTTTCCAATT
>JAQBSW010012791.1:0-15738 GCA_029291075.1 Eudiplozoon nipponicum
TTTAATTGTAATTAATAGAGTGTTGTTTAATAAATATAGACACCCGCGCCCAATACGCAGGGAACACGCGGTGGATTATAGTATCAATGTGGCTTGATAGTTTTTCTTGACATTCAGATATGATTTAATGCATCAGGACATCAGATGTTCCTCAATCACATTCACAAATTCTATAGTTCAATGGAGTATTATAATTAAATAATTTAAAACCCTAGCAAACAGTGGATTAATTATTTGTGATGTTTTTTCAAAACAGTTTTTACACGATTTTTATCTGTCCATCATCAGTGACAATATTTACCAGTGACTTTATTTATATCATCATAGATTTTCAATCGTTTACATGTATTCATCACGATTCAGACGTTTTTTGTTGCCGTCTAGAGCGCGGTCCGTTTCGTTTAACTGTGAACTGATAATTACTTGTGTATAAGACATTCAATTTTGTTGACAATATATCATTTTGTTTCCGTCTGGAGCACGGTCAGTTTGGACTAACTGTGAATTTTAGTTTTCTATGCAACATTGTGTACAATATACATATGATGATTCATCTTAGCCTTCTCACATCACCCATCGGAAAAGGGTCGGGGACTAATCATAAGCACGGATCTCAACAGCAGCTACCAGGTATATGTAGGAATGGTACAGAATCACGAACTTAATAGCTACCATGCAAAAAATCCCTACAATTTAACATAAATAACTAGGTTTTTACATCATAATTTGTGATTTCAATAATTAGTTTACAATTATTTTATTTATGTGATATTGGCTAGTTAGATCTACCATGCAGTTATATATATATAAGTCAACGAAGATTAGATCGTACCTCATTTCCAGCGGTTAGTATAATAATGTTGAAAACCTCGGAGGAAAGGGACAAATCACCATCCAGCCACCACAAAGACGAATTCGATGCGTTCTTGGAAACAGAGATGAATAAGATTTTTGCAAAATTGATAGTACTATCGATAATCAATGAATTAAAATCATGGAGAATCAAAATGTGACGCTCGCACTGCGCAACTATTCAAGAAATATCCGGCAGACAATTAATTCGCTTTTAAGAATTACTTATAGATACTGTATTTTGTTTTTTGAGGAATGAGTTCCCACAGATATTAACTATCGTCTGTAGTTAATTCATTCCTGTCGAATTCTAAAAATCTTATTTAGATGTATTAATTTGTAGTGAAAAGCGCTGGAGTATACTTTAGATGCTCATTTTGCTTTATTTGGTATTTTTTTAAGGATTGTAATTTACTTATTGAGAAGAATGTACAAACATTTTTGATTTAACTCGCATATTTCGTCATTTCCCCATGTTTAATTGTGTTATTTGTTGGTTGGAATTAAATGTACATGAAAGGAGGTCCTTGGATTTAAACCTGTTAACCCCAGAATTAATAAGCAGTGGAAAAGTGAGCGTACCGAGGAGTGGGACAACAAATTGTCTTTTTAATGTTTATTTGATTATGAATTCAAGTGTGTTCATACCTTGGTTCAGGATGGCCAGCTCATTACCTATTTTATAAATAGGTATTGTACCAAAAGATTTAAGGACTCCTATAAACAATTAGGACAATGGCTGCTGTATGTTTATTGATTGAAGAATATGCCTAAGGAGTCACTGGTTTGTGCTTAGATTATATGGATCAAATGAAGTTTACTATTATATTTTCTGAGCTATTTCTTAGCTTCAGCACTTTAGATGTTCACATTATGACAACAGCAGTGAAAGATATGAACAGTTCAGTCATTGAATTCTATCGCAACTACAGAAAATTTTTAGCAAACTGTCTCAATTTTGGTACGATATCTTAATTATACTTTTTTAATTTTATGGTCTATTTATTCTAGTTTTTTATATGCATATTTAGTTCATGTGCTAGCTTTCGGGGCAGCTTTTCTCTGGAGATAGTGGATCCAAAACCTTGTTCGGCTAATCAAGAATAAGATAATTAATCTATTTTCTACCCAAGATATGTTTCCTTCAAAACTATTTTCTGTGTTGTGGCAATGTTAGCGCATGATAAAAAATGAAAGGTCTATTTGTCTTTGTTGATTAATTATAAACCTTTTTCGTGTTGGTTTTAGTTTGGTAGTGCTGTATTCCAGTAAGGATTGTACGCGTTGCTGATTTGTGTAAATAGTAGCGATTCTGTACGACTAAGTCATGTAAGGAAATCGATGATTACACATTCAGTGATTATTGTTGTGCTAAAAGTTGTTCATGATCGCACTGTAACGTGTAATTGTTGTGTCTAATAACCGTTAATTACCCATCGGTGAACACGAAGTCACGATAGATTTTTTATCTAAATTGCTGAATAATCTTCTGAATGCGGCTGGAACGCGGAAAATTAATCTTATCAGGTGAAATATTATATTACAATCTACACATTAAAATAAGATTGAAAAAATAATATTTTATGCTAAATACTGAGTAGAATTGTCAGATATAATAGCAGAGAATAATAATCCAAATATGCAAAAGAGATCAGATTAGTAAATATTTCAAATTTTCGGGATGGATGTGGCAGTATGTTCCTTTTAAGTTATCCCAACTTCAGTTTAAATAAAGGCTCCAATAAGGATGTAGTACTTGAACTAAACTTAATGGTCAAATATACAAGTTTTAATGGTGACATACATAACACAATTGATCAAATACTAGCGATGATTTATAGAATAATATAATATTAGATAAGTAAGACCTCAGTAGGTATTTAATAAAACTTTTGTTGATGACTTAATATGAAAAACACAAGCGTTAAAATTTTCGAATGTCTATTTTCGTAATACTGTTATTACTCATGAACTTCAACAAATATTCAAAGATCTATGCACAACCATTCAGTGTAAATATTGTGATGAGAAAAAACTTGAAAGAACATTTGGCTACGCTAAGACAATAGAAGCGCTAATTAATAAGCCGAAAGCATGCAGTGGATTACTGTGTTTTAGCTGTCAAAGCCAGGATTTATATTTTGTGTGCTCTTCATCAATTATCCGTGACTAGTAACTATACTGCTAAAGCATTCTGGATTTATCTATCGTGATTAATGACTTTCTGCGTTTTTGCATAGACATTAACTTGTGTTTACAATATTTTTGTTTCCGTCTAGAGCTCGGTCGATTTTGACTAACGTTGAATTTTAATTTTCTTTGTAACATTGTTCATAATACACGTATGACACTTCGACTTAGCCTTCTCACATCACGACACTGGAAAGTGGTCTGACGTCAGCTAGTATAAGAGACTGATTATAATCACGGCCCACGAAACCCATTTCTTCCGACGTCAGCTACCAGGCATATGTAGGAATATCATAGCATCAGTAAATATTACGCTACCCCGCAAAAAACCACCTATATAAATAGCAACACCTCCTACATAAATGGTGTCCCTTCTCGTCGAGCTCACAGCTAATAATTAATCAGCAACCGTAGTCGCTGAGAATATTAAGCAGAAATTAGTCCTCCCGGTAGCCTAAGCACATCGGACGAATGCCACGGAACAGTTAATCCGGTAAAGCGGCGAAGACACATATGAAAAAAAATCCTGAGTCACAAAACACAGCGAGCCACTCTCTCGAGATCACAATCATCGAAGATAGCCACATAATGACGAATGACGACAATGTATTACTGACTCCTTACTCGACAGCGCACGCACATACAAGATGACGTCCACTTCAGGAAATGCATGAGGCCCGGTGGAGAGCCCAGCAACAAGCCGCACCACCACATGGACCCAGTACAAGATATGCGAGTTAGATCCAAAACAAATTGACGAGTGGATCGACGATGTTAATTTATTAGCCTAGGTGTCTAATATAACAGAAGCGGGTCACTGATTTTTGAGGGCATGGGAGACAATCCCAATTTAATTCAGACGCATACTCAAAAACATCCTGCATCAATACACTGAGGGCACATGTTCGCAGCCATGGCAGAGCCTGCAGCGCCTGACACCAGATCGGGAAGACAGGCTTACAGAATTGATGAGCCATATGTCCCTAGGTAGCCGCACGCCTTCCGAGCTATTTATGGAGATGGAGCAGAAAGCCACTGAATTCAAGCTACCCAATGAAATCTTGATGCGATTATTCATTCAGAAGCTTCCTCTGGTACTAAAAAAATGGCCACATTGCTTCGCGAATCTATAGGAATGCAAGACGACATAATGCCAGCACGTTTAGAGAAGTGGTGGAAGAAACAATACTGCATCTCACCTGCCTCAGAGTCAGGTTGCATCGCATCACGCCTGTCCGAGCCTCAGTCTTCAGCATCATCAGCTAAAACTAATGTCATCATAGAACGCCTCATCAGCCTGCTCAAGAGCCTCACCGTCAGGCTAGGTTCGGCCTCCATCAATGTCGTCGACAACAGACGCGACGAGAGCAGGCGTTACCGAAACAGCAGCAAGAGGTCGACATCCAGAGGCCTTGCAACAGTTCCCAAGCTTCCTGCGGAGTGGTGTCCGAATCATCGCAGATATGGCCAATCCACGCACCACTGCATGATAAATGGCTGCAGATTCCCGCGCGGTCACCTTCGAGAGCTCAGGATGATCCGCTCATGGACGGTTTGGAATACTTGAGGAATCAGCCTGCTCCGCGGCAATAGAGGCTGAGCACCCAAAAATTGTTCGCCGCCCGACGTCTTCTGGCTCGAAGCACGTTGCTTTTGCGTTAGAGCGCAATCAAACTATTGTCTTTACGGCGACGGCTCCAGTCAAGTCATGGTTCAAACGTCAGAAGGCCTGCAGGTAGCTTCATCGTCATTTGCCAGCACCAACATATTTACTCATCCGTGACTCAAAATCTGGCGAATTATTCCTCATAGACTCTGGTTCAGACGTCAGCTTACTCTGCCTTAATTAATTTGAACCCACCCACCCAGTCAACACTAGCAGACTTACCTGCAACAATGACTCTAGTATAGCGACTTTTGGGGTACGAGTGTATACAATCTCGTTCTCCAACTCAAAACAATTTTTCGTTTATCCTTTCATCATTGCCAATATAACAAGAAACATCATTGGACGTGACTTCTTCGAACATTTCGACCTCACTATACGTCTAATAACAGGAGAGATACGCAATGCTGACGATCAATCACTATCATCAGCGCTCAAACACACGACTCGCGCTAAAGCAGTCCCATCCATTCAGATAATTCCTCCAGTTCGTCATATACAACAACTGGACTATATTCTAAAGCGACACGAAAAGATTTTCAAACCTATCACCTTTACGCCCGATATCAAGAGGAAGAGTGCCATCACAGATTATCGCATCACTTTATCGAAGCCACTTCCTCATCCTTCTAGAGCACGTCCATTGGCATCACACAAGCATAAGGCCGCCGAGCAAGAACTCGCCATGCTACGCCAACAAGGCATCTGTGCACGATCCAGCTCACCATTTGCGTCGCCTGTGGTAGTGATATCAACGAGTGAACACAGAACATTCAGAGTGTGCGGGGATTATCGTATTCTGATATTCTTGCACACAATCTGATTCGTACAGCCTGCCAAGTCCAGCTGCCCACTCAGATCTGCTATCGGTCATGCTGTGTACTCAAAACTCGACCTAGTGAAAGCCTACTACCAAGTTCGGATGAACAAAGACTCCTTATCCTATACTGAACTCAGATTCACCGGCAGTGGCACGCACGAATATCATTACATTCATCATGGCAACAATTTTGTCCTTTGCACAAACATCATTTGAATTCCCCGGTCATCAAATTTCCAAGGAAAGCATGACGCCTCTACCTTCTAAGTTTCGTGCCATTCAAGATCTACAGCCTCCAACCACCGTACGAGCGTTACGACGGTTCTTATGCAAGATGAGCTACAATTCTCGATTCGTAACTTTTCTTGCCAAGATTCGGGCACCTCTTCACATGTACCTTGTGCCAGAAAGCCGTTTTGTCAAGAAATCACAACTGATTCAGCTCAACGTTGACGACATGCAGGCTTACGAGGATGCCAAAAGGGCTTTATGCAAAACAACCATGCTTCATTCACCTGATTGGTATCAACTCTTTGAATTGATCATAGACGCATCCGAAGTTACTACAGGCGCAGTACTTTAACAGTCCTTTAATGGCGTACACCGACCTATCGCGTTCTTCCCGCAAAAACTACAACCTCGCGAGACGTGATATGATAGATTGGGTAAAGAGCTACTTGCCATCTAACGGTCGATCCTACATTTTCACATCTATCTGGATGATCAAAAATTCAATATCTACACCGACCACCATCCTCTACTCCCAATTCTCAGAGGAAAGTAAGAGTATTCATATTCACGAGGTGTCAACTCGCAACTTACTCGAAAACACAAATATTAATATGAAGTCACTCATGTTAAAGGGTCAGAAAACTTAGTTGTAGACTCCCTGAACCGTCCTGCAGAACTCTGTGTCTCCATCCTCTGTCCTTTACCCATAAGTACTCAGGAATTGCAAGCAGCACATTCAAATGACCCGCTGTTCCACGATATTGACATATCAGGCGGCGAGAAGACGATACTTCCACCTTCAGACAGTTTTGCTGACCACCGGCTAATGCCAGACAGCTCACCACCAAGAAAGCCAACCGATGCCGTCATGCCGCCGCAGGAAATAGAGAAAACAGATTCAGTGTCAGCAGAGCCAAAATCAGTGTTTAATCGTTAAGACAGAGCCATAACATCTCCCGTATGGTTAGCCTCCTTAACCGTGTACTAATTTTCCTTTTAGGAGGGGTGTATATAACGCGCGACTCTGCCTTACAAACCAACGAGTAGCAATTTCGAAGATCCGGTTTAACTCAGGGTTACAAACTAATTCCAGTTTTAGAGATATTTTTTATAACTGTGATTTTAGTAAAAATTTCTGTTTGTTTCAAGCAGTTTTAGTTGAGATTTATGTAGCTGCAATTTTATTTTTAATTAATGGGAGTTTGTTTAAAAACAATACACACCCGCGCGTATTACGCCGGTAGCATTTAGTGGATTACTGTGTTTTAGCTGTCAAAGCCTGGATTTATATTTTGTGTACTCTTCATCAATGATCCGTGACTAGTAACTATACTGCTAAGGCACTCTGGATTTATTTATCGTGATTAATGACTTTCTGCTTTTTTGCATAGATATTAACTTGTGTTAACAATATTTTATTTTGTTGCCGTCTAGAGCACGGTCAATTTTGACTAACATTGAATTTTAATTTGCTTTGTAACATTTTTCATAATACACGTATGACACTTCGACATAGCTTTCTCACATCACGACATTGGAAGGGGGTCTGACGTCAGCTAGTATAAAAGACTGTTTATAAGCACGACCCCAAAACCCATTCCTTTCGACGTCAGCTACCAGGCATATGTAGGAATATCATAGCATCAGTAAATATACCGCTACCCTGCAAAATACCAAATACATAAATCGCAACACCTCCTACAATACAACTACAATTTGATATTATTTAGATTAAGCCAAAATTTGAATACGTAGCTGCAACTTGGCATCCAGTGAAAAATATCGTTAAACAGGAAAAAAGTTTCACAATGATAATTTGTGAAAAGTATAAGTCATGTCATATGTGTGATATATGCTAGTAGAGTACAGATTGTATCAATGCAAAAAATTAATCGGGTAGACAGTGGATGCACACAGCTTGTGTCGCACCTCAAAGAAAAGGTAATTAATCTATTCCCTGTCGTGCAACCTGTTTCTTATAAAGCTTTTGGTTTATGAGACTTTGTTAAAGCAAAAGTGTATTCCACAAGAACTAGTGGATGCGAATCAATATTACATCGAAAAGAAAGATACATAGAGTAGAAACTGGGTCTGGACAATTGGCAATCACTTATAGTATGGCAAGGAAGCTAGTTGGAATATTTTTTATTTTACAAAAATAAATCAATTTTACAATCTCTCGCCAGTTGGGCTTAGATAAGAGCGCATTTATAAGATGCCATTTCAAATGTTATATACTGAAATTGAAATTATTTTATCTACATGATCTCTTTAAATTTGATTATGATAAAAATATGTGATTGAACATAGGGCCGGGATAACTGTGAATTTTAACATCTTTATAGTGAAACTGCTATATTGACTGCTAAATTCTACTTATAAACGCAATAAATTATATCAGTATATCCGTAACTTGTTAAAGCGGCATATATGTTTAGAATTACACAATACTTCACATGAAACTGTCTTTAACCATCTAATTTATTATACAATTGTATTTAAAATTTACGCGAAAGATTAATTCTTTATTGTTATACTGCACATATTTATCAGGTTTAATAGGCTTGGTAATGTATAAATTTCCATCTGTTGCCTTATATTTGCATGATTATATACGATTTTTATCCTAATAAATAATTCTCGTTCGTATTATAATTTTAAACTCAATCATATTTGTCTCAGTGGAGCAGACGTAATAAAATTTTATAAATTTGAAACGCTTGTCATCAATCTAAAAAGACCAATAAATATACAAATACAGGAGATTATTTATAATAAATAGAATTTAAGTAACTTGAAAATTGTCTTTATTGTGAGGTATTAAACTTCCCGACAAAAAACTGGTCGAAGCAAAGACTAACAAAATACCTACCAATAAGATAAATGATATCACGATACAATATTACAAGAAATCCGGTATGTTTACAAAAACTGAAGCTTATCCTATCATTAACTTTAAATGTATATAATATGGATTAGACCGATACTAGAATATGCTGTCGCTACATGGAATCCATTAAAAAAGAGTTTGTCCAATAAGATAGAAGCTATACAAAGAAAAGTTGTGAAACAAATTAGTCCTATCTCCTGCACTATATATGCCTGTAGATTACAGTTCCTATCACTGCAATCTTTATGGTTTTTGAGGATGTGCTATTGCATAAAGGTTTTCAATTTGAACCAGTGGACTGGTGCCTATATGAATCCGATCAAAAAGAGTCATGAAGTTGAAACTAGATCTGGACATTTGGCAATATCTCCTCCTTTGGTGGGGAATGTTGCGAGCAAGTTATTCTTTTTCGAAAATCTACAAAATTTATAACCAATTGCCAAAGGGGCTTAGAGAAATTCCTCCATCTAAGATGTCTTTTAAATTTTTATCTACTGAACTAGAAAAAGTCTACAATCCTGCTGATATTTTTTATTTTGATTATGATAATACTTTCTCATTTAAAAGGATCCATTTTTGTTTTCAGTGTTGTCCTTCTTGTTGTGGATTTGACCGCATTTTTCTTGTGCGGGACAATTGATAGCACTCATAGGTCCATTATCAGATGATGTAATTTTTGGCCTCAATTGATGGGTTCTCACTTGTCCCTTCTTCTTTAAGCCATCAATTAGCTGATTGTCTGAAAAGGACGTTGGAACAAGATTTTCCATTGTTCTTTTTCCAAATTTTCGAACCTGAATTTCCAGGTTCATCTTCAGGGTCGACACAATACGCACAGGAGTAAAACACAAATTGTGGCAAATGCGGTATCCTCATTCAAGTCAGATATATTTATATTTATTTTAATTCAAAATGTATTTTTAATTTACTTGGATTTTCGGATTGCGTACTGAAATATTTGGAATACACTGTCATCATGATTTTTGCAGATATTTCGGGCTCCAATTACGGAGCCCTTTTTCAATGCCAAACACATCACACACTTAGTTGACAATCAATATGTCAAGTGGAAATATTAATTTAAACCGCCTCATTTATACTTGATTTTAGATCTCTTAAGCATAACGTTTTTTTTTATAAAAATGTTAGGAAAGTGTATGTTAAATTGGTTTGTGTATGTGTCTACATGTATACACTCTTCGCAATGAGATTACAGTGATATAATGACAATTAATGACAACTCACTAGATAAGCGTACGTCATGCCTGTGTGTATGTGTTCCTCGTTTGTTTTGAATTGAGGAGTAATCAGTTAATGCAAGTGTACACTCATCCCAGTGAAATTACAGCGATTTGGCAACATCTGACTATTCACTGGATAAGCGTGTTTGTGTGTATGTGCGTGAGCGTTTACTTAAAACTAAGAGCTAATCTGTTACATGCTAATCGTTACAGGCACCTGTAACGATCGTACAAGTAAAACTAAAATGATAACTGTCATTTCCTAGCTGCACACGTCAGACCTATTTTACACTTACTTTTCTAAATGAAGTAATTACGAGTGGCATTTCGGTGAGGAGGGGGCATGACACTATTAATAGAGTAAATAATTAATAGGTAGCAAAATTAAATTAGAAACGGATAAAGTGTTTCAATAGGGTAGAAAGTTAAATTAAACGGTACGTAAAAGAAATTAAAAATTGCCTGATAAAGAAGATACTAGTAATAGTGCAAAGAAAATAAAATTAAAATAAACCTTGTCATCATGTATAGATAAATGTATGTTAAAGGCGCTACACTAACAACAAGTAATCAAGGATGAAATAATCAAAATAAATTAGGCGATACTGAATTAATCAATCTCCACCTCTGTAAGTTAATATCAGTCCAGTGTTCTTTTTCTTTTACTTGAACGAGTTTCTGATTCTGATTCTGATTCGTGCAATCTTCGTTTTCTACCATTATTTAGTGCTGTATTCCAAATAGGACCTAGTGATTTTTCTACGGCTGCTTCATTCATTATGTCATTTCTCGATTTAATTTCGATGGATTCTCTAATCAGTCTAGTCGATCTGCTACGGCTACAAATTGATATACGTCTGCACCCATCCCAATTAATTGTGTGTCCTGTCTCTACTGTATGGCGTGCAAGATCTGATCTATTAACATGGGCATACTTGCATGCGGTTTTATGTTCCCCTCTTCTAACCTTAATTGAGCGCATGGTTTCACCCACATACATCAAGTTACAGTCATTACATGGAATTTCATATACTCCTGATGTGTCTAGCGGTTCTATTTTTTCCTTTTGGTTGGGAAGTATAATACCTAGTGTAAGGGCCTGTTTTAAAATAGTACGTATATTGTATTTTGATGCTACCACTTTTATTTTCCTACTTAGTTTAGAGTCAGGTATAACTATTACCATCCGGTCATCTTTTAATTTATTTGACTTCACGTACTTCCAGTCATGATTAAATTTACTTATAACGCTCATTATAGTTGCTTCAATTAACTTTAGAGGATATTTCGGTACGCAATCCGAAAATCAGGTAAATTGTTTATTTCCTGTCTCGCAACATGTTTCTTTTAAAAATGTATTTTTAATTGTCTTCCTAATATTCGGTCTTCATACCTAGTCTCTAATACTCAAATGTATACAAAAAACCTTAGCCTTGTCCCCCTCCGCGCACACAACCACCTATAAACATGTGTATTTTAACAAAGTATACTTCATTGAATAACTATAAGCACACCTAATGGATTGAAATACACGCCAATCCATGATGTTTATGGCTTAATTTCTGTTCCGACACATCAACAAAATTTTGATTTCAATCCTGCAGTAACTCACATGCCCCCAGTTTACCTAATCCCATCCAGCTTGCAATCGGTTATAGAGTGAGAGAGAGAGTTACAAAACTGTTGAAAGGATGTATAGTATTATTAGCAATTTTGACCGAATACGGAGTCTAACTAAATCACACCTCTCAAACCAAATGCTCAATACTATATCCTATATAAATTAATTTTCATCAAAAATATCTGTGTCGAAATCATGTATATATCTATGATATTAGTTGTGATAGATGACCTCAGAAAATTATTTACATATTATGTATATATAGATAAGCATGTAAGCATCCATGTGGGTTCTTCCTACATCTTTAATATATATCTATATATCCATCATATATACGTGTATACACCATATATATGAATATCATACAAGCAACACTGTGAGTCCCTCAACGGATAAATTATATCAATCAAAACGCTTTTGATAATAATCTCCTACATATATCTTGTGAATATCTAAATAAGCATTTAAGCAACCATGTGAGTTCACCCCACATCTTAAATGAATATTTAGAATCCTTCATATATATATATATATATATATATATATATGTCTCTGCGTAATATGTATAATATACTTATTTATAATTATATATAACCACATCTTATAAAAACATCCATTTATATATACGTCCACACGTTGTATCTACGCATATATAGATAAGCATATAAGCAACCATGTAGGTTCTTCCCACATCTATTATAAATATCTATATATCCATATTATATATACACGTGTTTACACCATATACAATATGAATATCATATAAGCAACACTGTGAATCTTTCAACGGATAAATTATATCAGTCAAGAAGTTTTTTGTTAATATTTATATATCAAAGTTTATATATAGTCATATATTTATGCATATATATGTATACATATATATATATATCTGTATGCAATTAAATGGGTTCGTTGAACCTACAATTCGCCCTAAGTGTATAGTATATTTACATCAAATATACACATATATAAATCTACACGTCTATACCTCATATATATACATATGTATATATAAATATACATAATGTCTATATCAATCCACATAAGCAACCATGTGAGACCTTCTCACCTTATATATTAAATCTAAATATTCTTCTACATATATATTTTGAATATCTAAATAAGCATTTAAGCAACCATGTGAGTTCCCCCACAAGTTGTGTTTTACTCCTGTGCGTATTGTGTCGACCCTGAAGATGAACCTGGAAATTCGGGTTCGAAAATTTGGAAAAAGAACAATGGAAAATCTTGTTCCAACGTCCTTTTCAGACAATCAGCTAATTGATGGCTTAAAGAAGAAGGGACAAGTGAGAACCCATCAATTGAGGCCAAAAATTACATCATCTGATAATGGACCTATGAGTGCTATCAATTGTCCCGCACAAGAAAAATGCGGTCAAATCCACAATACTTTCTCATGGTTGAATAAAAGATAAGGATAATTGTTATCGGAAACAGAATTTCTTGAAATTTTTATTTCCAAGTTTTGTATTATTAAAATTGAATGTTATGCACTTGTATCATCAAGTGTTAGCTCAACATTACATACAATCAATTGCTAGTCAGTGGTCTCTACTTTTTGCATAATCTTAAACTGAATTATACCTTTAATTTTCCTATTTTGATGATGTACCTATTATTCCTACAGCCGAACTTTCTGATATTGATATTTTGTACATTAAGCAACTAGTGAGATATACTTATCTTTTACATGAGACTAATTGCACATTTTTATGTGATGTGATAACTTTTTTATATTGTACATTTTCCAATTTTATTATTTGATGGAACATGTGTGGTTTGAATCCAAATAAAGATATTATATTCTATTCTACTCTATTAGGTAAAGGACATTAACTGAAACATATTATCAGAATAAAATGGTGCCTGCAAGAATATCTATAGGAAATACCGTTAACAGTATTGGAAAGAACGGAATTGTAGTATGAATGGAGAATAAACATTAAGGATATCCAGAAGCCAGATTCACAACGCAAGACCGTGCTGGTGGATATGTTTGTGGATACATATTCATTAATCTATGCAAACGACGTAATTATAAATTGGAAAATTTTCTTGTTGAAAAACATTATAATACGTGGTATGTTCGATTTTAACATTTTTACAAAAAAATGTTTACTCAACGACATCTATGATGTTGAATCTGACATGCTAGATTACTCAATATTCCGTAAAGATAGATCACTGAATATACGTAATGGAGGAGTTCTCATTTATTATAGATCTGTATTTAGCAAAAAATACGATATAAACATGAAAATAATATTATTATTGATTTTATGTGTGTCCAAATTAATAAATTGTGTTAAACTGCGTTGTACAGACCACAATACGCGCAATATGATTTAATTTGTTGATTTTAATAATGATTTTCACGCCATATTATGTTACTAATGAAGATTTTTTTCGTAAATGATCATGACAGGCATCTAAACTTCAAAATGACTAATCAATTCACTAACCCTATACTATCACAAGTTATAAAGTACCAACCAGGAGAAATGAATGCCTAGGCCATATCCTTTTAGTAACGCAATTGGTTTCTCGTTACAGCTATGACGGTGTTTATTACTTAAAGGAATCAGGCCATAAGCAAAATAGCCTGAGATGGAGGAATCTGACTGGAAAGATTCTGAAGATTTCGAGAGTATAACTATTTATTCATATTAAAGCTATTGAGTTAATTGCTTATTTTCCAAACATGTTAAACAAATTATTTTGAAACTACCCATATATTAATACAGCACCGAAATGTACGATAGCAAATAATGGAAACTAAGAATAAGAATGAAATATAATCTACTAAACAACGATTATATACGACATTAAATGAAATAAATTCTTTGTTAATGAAAATACGTTGATGGTCCAAAATTTTTATTTAGAATAAACATATTAAAAATCCAAAACTTTTCTGTAAACAACTTAATGACTATTGCAAGCATAAATTGAAACATTAACCGATGTTGAATTCATGTGTGATGTGAAGGAGCTATTAGGTGATTTAATGTGAATGTCCAGATAATCAGTACAATGAATATATTACATTATAAAATAACGACCAGTGGTTTGCTTTCGATTACCTGAGGTTACGAATAATAATAATGAAAGTAA
The DNA here is from genome assembly GCA_029291075.1 of Eudiplozoon nipponicum. Taxonomy (NCBI): domain Eukaryota; kingdom Metazoa; phylum Platyhelminthes; class Monogenea; order Mazocraeidea; family Diplozoidae; genus Eudiplozoon; species Eudiplozoon nipponicum. The sequence continues at coordinate 14,650 of JAQBSW010012791.1, forward strand.
AATCTTAAACAGAAGAAGGTCATTTATGAATATCACTATATAAACTCGTCTACCTAAATATATCACTTTGGAATACAATCAATTCATATTTTAAAGGATTGAGTGATGGAGCAATAGCAAATTCTATCCTAATAATTATCATGTAAGAAGTGCCAATGTTTTGGATTCTACAAAATACTAGATTTTATAAATAAATCTCGACAGTCCATATATTTTCAAGATAATCGAGATAGAATTGCTAGATGATTTTGGCTCAAATTTGGCAATCGACTTCGTTACAAGGCAACATGCTTTTATGCAAAGATGTTCCACAAAAAATAATAACCTATTCTTGTGAAGTAAAACTCTGCTCTATATAAATATAATATGAATGCTCAAATTGTCTTCATCGATATTAAAATCTTTCGAACGTGTCCTTTTGTGCGTGTATGAAGACTATTAATTCCTTAGTGGTAAGTCAGAGTACATTAAGCTACTGAATAAATATATGTATAATTGGGCATGGTTATTCATGTTAGTAAGAAACTATCTAAACTGCTAAGAGAGACAACAGGAATTCCACAAGTTTCTTTTTTGTGTACGCTCATATATAAATTCATATTAACACAATTGCAAACGTGATCCACGATGGTAAAATCTGAAATTTTTTTGATGATTTGAAATAATACTTAAAAATAGCCGAAATAACATTGACTTCTCGAAGAATAAAACAAATTAACATTACAAATTCATGACAGGCTAAAGTGTTTATTAGCACGGAGATTAAAAATAAAATTTTGAAAACTCGTGTAAAAATTGGTAGAAGTACAGATTTTGTAAAAAATATCTTAATTATTTTATAATTAAGGAACATTAACTGAAGAGAAATTATGCCATAGGCATTTAAGCATAGTGTATATGAAAATTTAATTGGTCTAGATCAACAAAATCACAAAAACGCGCCGATTAAAATAATATAATTTAACAATAATTGCTTGCGCGGGTGGTGGTAAAAATTCTTTAAATCAAGTTTGCGAGCTTGAAGTAAACACCAATCCCATTTTATTTAACCAATCATCGAAAAACTTAACAAAACTACCGCCAGCCGCA
>JAQBSW010012792.1:0-15734 GCA_029291075.1 Eudiplozoon nipponicum
AATGGAATTTTAACTGCACCAAACCTTAGCAATCACAAACATAATGTAATTGCAACTTTCATCAAATTCATATATATGACAAAGTTCTAAAATCAATGATTAGACAGATGATGAGGACACTTATTTTATTTAATTTTCCAGGATTTGTAATAAGCATCAATGTCATTTTTGTCCAGAAGCACAAAATCGAAGAACCAGCATTAGTCACACCTACTAATACGTTTCGATAATTTGAGCACGAAAGCGAAATGATTAACAATGATATAGAAACTTTATTTCTGATTTTCAATGTGCGATAATCATACTTTGAGTACTCAAATTACGTCGTGTTCTAATGATTACTACGTAAGTAAAAGACGCGACTCTTTAAATCAAATGGTTTTGGTGTTAATCACAAGTCCATAAAACTTATTTAGTTAATTGTTGCCACCAGCTGCGTAACTAAAAAAGGCTCCATATGGTAACATCACAAATTTTATCTCAATAATAATAGACACTCTGTCTAAAGCAAAGTCGAATAGCCATCAAAAGTCCATTGATATCCTAGAAATAGCTTATACAGATACAAGCAAATTCATATCGTTGAGTGTGCTCAAAGCTGTAGCAATTTCACGTACGTGTTTTGTTCATACCTGAAACTCATCAGACAAGCCGAAATTTCACCCCAAAATAGCCACATATTTTGAAGAGATCTGGGACAACTAAGCGGTATATTGCCCTGGGCCCAAAATTCACCGAAATAAATAAAGCCGCTATTATGAACAACTGCTAATTAGGCAAAACCGTTCTACACTCGTCTACATCATTACCCGTTGTCGTAACTTAGTGGTTATCATGGAATGGTAGTTTTAAATTCTATAACAATAGTAGCGGATGAATAACATTAGACTTGGAGGGCCAATTAACTAGTCCATTCGTATAGGACAAGGAGAGTATAACTAATTCACATAAACAAAGAATATAACGTCCGTTACACATGCGATTGGCGCGTAATACTTCTCATTAGCAGGAGGTGACAGTGATTCTCAAACTCACTACATATTTGGTCAGGTAATTATGGTCATACAAACGATAGCACAGTTTTCAAAGTGCCGTTTTGTTATGTTGTTCGACGACCGGTTAAATACAATGGGATTGGTGTTTACTTCAAGCTCGCAAACTTGATTTAAAGAATTGTTACCACCACCCGCGCAAACAATTATTGTTAAATTGGATTGCCTATATATGTATATGTGGCGAAAGCTACAAACAATTTATGTTCGTGACTGCAAAGAAATTGTGCAGCCGACATTTCCAGTCAAGTTCAATGTATGCGAGACTGCTAGAGGTGAGAACCGCATATCTAAATTTGATTTCTATATATATTCAATGCGGTTTGATTCTCGATAGTCAGTTTGCCGACGTACTCTGATGATGATCAAGGAAGGTCGAAACGCGTCAGTACGTTGCGGCTGGCGGTAGTTTTGTTATGCTGCTCGACGACTGGTTAAATACAATGGGATTGGTGTTTACTTCAAGCTCGCAAATTTGATTTAAATAATTGTTACTACCACCCGCGCAAACAATTATTGTTAAATTGTATTGCCTATATATGTATATGTGGCGAAAGCTGCAAACAGTTTATATTCGTGACTGCATAGAAATTGTGCAGCCGACATTTCCAGTCAAGTTCAATGTATGCGAGACTGTTAGAGGTGAGAGCCGCATATCTAAATTTGATTTCCATATATATTCAATTCGATTTGATCCTCGATAGTCAGTTTGCCGTCGTACTCTGATGATGATCGAAGAAGGTCGAAATCGATGCGTTGCGGCTGGCGAGTGAATTTTGTTATGTTGTTGTTAAACGACTGGATTCGTAATGGGATTGATGTTTACTTCAATCTCGCAAACTTGATTTTAAAAAACTTAATCGATGTTGCTTTTTCGTTGTTTCTGCATATGTTCGGACCGATTGCAGCACGGACGACAGTAAGGACGCCTTCTATTTAGATCTATGATTTAAACTAATTAGAGAAAGAAGTTCAGATAATTCGTGGTTATGAGACCTGAATGCTCAGGTTTGACGCACTATATATAGGTGAAATATACACTTTAAGCTCAATACCCAGCGATAACTTGTGCGATTCTCATATTCATCTCGTCGGGCATATTGCCCGAGATATTGATAGAGCTGCCAAGATATGTAAACCTATCAACTACGCCAGGATCTTCACTTTACGATCGCAGAGTTGAAGTGTGTAGTGAGTCATCCTGAAACATATTCTTTCGTTTAGATGGTGCGAATTTCATAGCGAAAGATGGAAAAACGATCGCTAATCTATTCAAAGTGGCCCGATCAGAATCCGATTGTCGAATAATAATACGATATCGTCTTCAAAGTCAAGATCGACTAATCTACTGCATGGGTGAGCTTTAACACCTGCATCTTGAACGTGTGAGAAAGTGTTTTTCATAATAGCATCTATTACAAAATTAAACAAAAAGAAGGAAAGTGGACAACCATGACGTACACAACTGCTGATAGTAAAGTTGTGTGTTAATTCGTTGAAGACTTTAAATAGATTTTAAAAATTTATGTAGACACCGCATATAATATTTACAAATTTTGAGGGCACATCATTTTTTGACATTATATCGAATAAATCACTGCAATACACTGAGTCAAATTCATCCTTGAAGACTATAGAAACGGATATTGTTGGACGACGATATACATGTCGCTGTTCAAGAATTTGCCTTAAGGTAATAATATTAACTTTATAACCTCGTTCTAACCGGAATCCAGCTTGTTCTTTCCCAGTATTTGATTCAGGCGAAGCGCTAAGCCAGTGTAAGATTATCGAATAGGGTAACCTAGATAAGCCTGAAGTCAAGCTTACACCACGATGGTTATCAAAAGAATTACAACTTCCTCTTGAGAAGATAGGAATGATGGCAGAATAACTCCAAACAAGCGGCATACTCTGCTCATTCCATATAGTACATTAGCGTTTAGTCAACAGCCCAGAAATTATATGGCCACAATCCTTAAGTAAGCTCGGAAGCAAATCATTGGAGCCTGCAGCTTTGTGACATTTAAGAATTAGAATTTCATTCCGTGCTTCGAACTCTAATGGTTGGTCGAGATTAACGTTCAATAATGTTGATACAGGTTTACTTACTGAGATAGGGACTGATGCAGGTGCCCAAAAAAAATTTGGCGTTGAAATTTTCACCTTACCTACCAAGACAAATTATTTATTGGCTATTAGATGGATGCTACTATGATTTATAGTTTTGCTAAATGTTAATATTCTCGGGCCTGTTGTGAGAATATGTTGGAACAAGAATTGGCATTTACCTGATGCGAACGCTTCTTCCTCCCTCTCTTCGGTCTTTTTGGCCCAAAATAATTCGAGATCGACTTTTAGTCTTGTTATAAGCCAAGTTAGCTAGAATTTGGCACTTAATTTCGAGAATCCCCATAGATTTTACAAAGATCCCAGGATTATTTCTAGAAGAGACTAAAAATGCCACATACAGTAGCACTTGCATTAAGAATAGTGAAACTTCTCTTCGTCCGAAGTAAATTCGAATTTCCACCATCAAGAACATTTAGCTTTGACAGAATATATTCATATTATTGACGGAAAGGCGGTTGTTCTAGTTTGCTTAAATATATTTGAGGTTTATTCTTATTGATTCTTCCGGAAAATTTGAGTGCAAATCTACATCAGATAAATGCATGGTCTGAGTCGGTAGAAGTATTCCTAAATGAACGACAATTCTGGATGCTACCACGCTATCTATAAGTAATTTCTACATGATCCATTTGAGTTCACATTTGTCCAAGGATTGGAGGATACCATGTGGCGCAACGCCTTACATTGTTTCTCAAGTTCGTGTAAATTAACCATAAGCTGTTCCGCGCAGCTATCCAATAACCGCTCATCATTATTAACTTTAAGTGTATTGCTCACCTAAATAAAAGTCTCCGTTACTTAGGCGCCCAATTTGAGCATTAATGTCACTCATAACCAAGCTCATATCTGAATTTCTTTATCTATTTATTAAAGAGCTTAGATCGGAGTAGAAATTGTCATTTCTGTCGCTTGTGCTGTAATCGGTAGAAGCTTAAGCATATGCAACGTAAATCAACGGTGATTAAGGTTACTGACGTGGATTTTAGTAGATTTATTTAAGCGTACTATACAAAGTCGGCTGTTTACAGGAGTCTATTCAGTTAAACAAGCTTCAGATCGTGAGCTAAAAACAATACCGACGCCCCATTTACCGGCTTGAGATAACCACGTGGAACTAGAGGTTCGAAGCCAATAACGCGTAGATAATGAATGTGCACCCAGTTCTGTAATGCTCATAGGATCTTGCATTCTGTTTTCAGATACGCAATATAAATCCAATGTGTTGTCCAGCTTGTTGTAATGATCGCACATTAAATGCACTGAAATCAAAACCTAACCTAGGTTTAATGAATTGTAGATTACTTGAATGATTTTCGATATTTGGCTGAGTAATCTGATCAATATCCAATATATACATAGCATCTGAAAGAATGATATTGCTAGATTGAGAAGAGGAACTAGGTAGAATAGGAGATGAAGTTGTTTGCAGTAGCCGGATTTCGCTTATCCACCCTGAACGACAAAACAGATAAGGCCTCCATTCATCCTGTGCGATGGCCGATGCAGTATAGATACATTATAGTTTTTCTTGTTCATGGTTATAAGTGAGTTGTAAAATAACACTTGGTCGCCCATTCCTAGTTGGGGTGGTTTTTATTCAGAGTTTTCCTTCTCTCAGATAGTCTACCAACCAATGTTGATGAGCACTACCTTTACAGATACCAGTAATCAAAGTTTCCTTAACCAGCCAAAACATGTCCTTCACGTCTGGCCCACTTGCTCTCATTCCGTTACAATCCATTTAACATTTAGTGTTACAGCGTAGCTAAAATAAACTCGAGAATTCATATAAAAGAGGATGATGACTGTAAACCATGAAACCCGTCAAGGTTTATACTACTATTCCCAAATTGACTATCTGGTGCCCGTCGATCATCAAGTCGGAAATTTTTATATGTAATTGATTTTATAACAGTTATTACACAATACACCATGTAAACAAGTGGAGTTTCAGAGGCAAGGTTCGAAATGTAGAAGGATATAGTCCTATATAGCTGAATAGGGTTAGGCTAATGTATGGGTATGTGTCTAGATTTGTTAATGGAACAGTATAATTGGTTAATAGTAAGTTGAACTAACGTTTATAAGAGAATAAGGTGCCAAAGAAGTGAGTTACTTATTTCTTATTTTATTTTACTTTCTTTGTTACCATTTATGTGACTATTGAACGAGCTCCGATGTTGACTGCAGGAACGAGAAGTCGAACGTTAGGCGCAACATGAAGAAGCTTCGACGAAAATATAGGCATAACATTATACAAATTCGTTTTGTTGCATATCTACTCCACGTTTCTTTGAACTATTAAATTATTTACGTCATACAACGTATACCTTGTTAGAAACCACTCTTGTAAATTCTATGCTTTATTCGAATATCCTTTAATATTTTTTGTGAAAAATGAAAACATTCTGCTGAAAAAATCTATTATTTGTGTTAATTAACTGAAGTTTTGGCAGAGCGCATCACTCTGAGCGGACTTGCTCATGGTTTTCTATCATTTTGAACTGAGATCGGGTTTTTATTTTTATTTTTAGCTTTTAGATATCTCCTATCCAAAATATGGCACATTGTCGATCTCCTTATTCGAAGATCTCTGCCCAAACTTCGACAGGATCGTGTATAACTTAGTCTACCATTCAATTAAGTCACGAGATAGTTTCTGCCTCCTTGATGATCAACATGGTTTCTTAAATGAACGTCTCTTCTTCCACCAATTTAGTCAGTGTCCTTAAAAACTGTTATTCTTTCATTTACAATGGTAATGAATGCACTCTCCTCTTTCTAGATATCTCTAAGGTTTTAAATTCAATATTGCTCTCGGCAATTGAATAAGCCTAATTGAGCAATGAGATTTTCGGCAGCATCTTTAAACTTATCAGTTACTATCTTCGAAACCGTTAGAAAACCATAAAATTCAGAAATATTAACTTGAAGACAGCCTTTATCCGATTTGGAATCTTCAAGATTTCAGTACTTGGTCCTTCACTATCCTACCTAATACTCGCACAAGGGCATGTTGAGGAGAACCTATTCAAGTCGTTCAAATATGCAGACTTAATGTTAATAGTATTCAGTATTCCAATATCGCCCAACACTTTCTCACCTCTAGTCACTCAGCTTCCATTTTCGTTGCACTTTCAGCTTAGCAGAATCAGTCTTAAACTAAATTCCGATAAGACTCTTTTTATGAAACTTACCTCCAACCCATTCCATTCTCCTCCGTCCGCAAACTGTTCCCTTGATATTGAAATAATTGACTCGGTCAAGCATCTTGGTATCTGCTTCTCTAAATCATTAGACTTCTTCCTACACCTTAATCAAATTACTTCCAAACTCTTTAAGTGGGCTCGTTTGAACTTCTACAAGACACAACCCAACATTGCAGTTCATATTATTTAAAGCATATTTCCTACTACTCATCTCCTATGCTAGCGAATTTTATTGCCCTCCCAATTTAGCCTCCTCTTACGCTATCGAACAAATCGCTTCAAGTTTTAAAGCGTGTTTCCTCTCAGTCAGAACTATCAAGAGCGTCTGCTCCTGGCAAATCTTCTCCCTTTATAATTTACACGACACTTAAGAGTCATCTCTTTCATTCATAAGATCTCAACTTGCCTTTCGCTGTCAAATTTCGCTCACCAAAGTCACCCCTACGCCACGCGCAATAGCAACTCTTCAATTCAATCCCACCATACTCCAAATAGATTTTTTTAAAATCTATCCTTGTTACAAAGCCACAAGTATATTTAACGCACTATCTACGGAAACTAAACTCCTACCCCTGAACGAGTTTAAGAAGGCGGTTCACGTACATTTCTTTAACAAATTCGTATTCAAGAACACTGATTGAAAGCGTAACTGGTTCCTTCTACACCTGTAATACTCTTTTCGTGATTCTTTATCCCTAGGCTTTTAACAAGTTTTTGAGCGTTAAGTTTCTTCCTACCTAGCCTCCAACTGAGACAATACGTCTTGACTCAACACGCCAAATATGAGCATTCTAATACCAATTTTTTACTATTTCTATTTACTGCTTACAATTATTATTTACTCTGCCATAGTTTGCTCAACTAAATCTCCTCATTTTATTTCAGTTAACTATAAGAACCTCAATAGTTTTGATGAAGAAATCTGACGGTTAATATCTGAAGATGGTTCATCCTCGCCTTCCAGCAGTCTTAATTTCTGTCAACTTAAAGCACGCCACTGATATTTTGACTCTACGCAAGCTTTAATCTTGTCAATTCTATCCTAGTCAATCCGACCTTATAGAAACTTGAAAATTACGACGAAGAAATCCGACGGTCAATGTCTGATGCTGGTTATACTTCGTCTTCTAACAAATTCTTAAATTCGTTCAACTGAAGGCAGCAAATCCTGCATACGGCAATTATATTCTGACTCTTCAGAAGCCTTACTCTAGTCGATTCTTACAAAGTCAATTGATATTTAGTTCTCCTCAGAACAAACTAGCACAAAGTTGATGAAAGAACATCTCTTGCTTAACTTCCAACAGCCTTATCGTTAAATATTTTGCTAGTGACTATTTCATTCAACTTTACATATCCATACATGTTAATTGTATCTTATCGTTTCACATGTTGGACCAGATGGTCTTTGTTGCCAAATAACTTATTATTATTATTACTATTATTATTATTATTATTATTATTATATATAATAATAATAATAATAATTCATCACACTCTGGACGACATATCATCTCTTCTATTGCCTATCAATACTGAAGTTCAAACGATATTCAAGATTCGATACAATTTTCTGTAAAATTATATATATCTTTATTAATAACGCAATTATCAAATATGCAGATGACACCTAAATAGCATTTCCCAACAACCAAATAAGTAAGGTAATAACTGTTGCAAAATATTCAGGAAAACCTCCAGAACGTTAATAATAATAATAAATTTATTTGACAACACAGGGCAACAATATTCGGAAACCTATCACGTTGTTGAGGTCAATCAACTTATATGCAAGTTATTTAACTCCCCATATAAAAAATAATCAATTTTTTTTAGACATATGAAGTTACCGATGGTTTCACAAACAAAGTTTTTTTAAAAACATATTGGCATTTTTTTGAATTTTCTTTGTTTAAATTGTCGAATATTCTGGCGTGCCTATGTTAGCATTAATATTCAGTCTTCTAGAGATTTTGAGTTGCGTGGTACGTATTTGTTGTGTTCCTGGCATAAATTTATCTTAATTTCCTATATGACAATTACATGCGCAATATTTGGACAATAAATGTTTGAAATTGATCACAAATTATTATTCTTATTGGTATTACGGGAAGGATGCCAAATTCGCTTCAGGTAGAAATTGGTAATGTTGTTTTCAAGGTTTTCACTTTCAGTAAGTTTCACTGTGGCAATCAGTGAAACGGTGAGCATACGCATTTTGTTGTAATAAATCATATTTAAATATAATAGATAACAGCATTAAATGTGAAGATAAAGAGAAATTGATCAAATTACTTAAGAAATTTAGCTGAGGAATTCAATTGTTCTAAATTTGGCTACCATTCCACTCATATTGGAAACCCGAGTCTGGCGTCACAAGGGCTTTCCTATGGTAGTGACTACAGGGCCTTAAAAACATAATATCAGAAAATCTAAGTCATTCTTTTGTTAAATTCTGTAAAATTGTGTAACTTGCAGATGATACGCTATGCATAGGAGAAATTATTCCTATACACTTTAAAATATCTATTATTAAAATTAAATTAGTTCCCAAACTGCATAATGCAATCTTCCCGCTATAAGGCAAGTGCTTGATCTGCCTGACACTGAGACAAACCTATTCTTCACTATGTAGTCATAAGTTGGAACCCCTCTAACAAAACACTATCAGACAAACTGGAAGAAAACGAAGATTCATTAATATCTCGAATACTCACAAATTCGTCTTATCACAACGGCGTAAAAGAACAGCATTTTTTAAGCAAATTGCATAATTATATAAAACAACTGGACTCCCATACATTTAAAATTGATTTAAGAGACATTTCGAGACAAACTAGAATGTAAATTTTCAAAATTGATCTCTCTCATTTCTAAAACATATCTCAGAATATGCTTCTATTCTAAACAATCACATTATAAAAACGATTTCATATGTTGTGAAACGTTCAGTTTGTTTCCACAGTGTATAATAATAAAGTATTCATTCAGACAATGAATAATAACGTTTACTACTCCTATTCCAATGTTAAATTTGAGTATACCATGCTCTTGGAGCAGAAAGTTATATATAATCAAATAACGCTTTTCTTATATTAACTCTTATTACATATACAATAAGAAATATTTTGTTGTTACAACAAAAACGAAAATAATTTTTAATTCAATGATAGTGATCCACTAACGCGATAATTTAAAACACATTTGTGAATTCAAACATTTAAATAGTGTGACCTAGTGATTTATGATGAATAGCATGTATGTATATACATTTTCACCTATTATTTTATGCCTATACCAAGGTAAAAAATATTATCAAATTCGAAAAAAATGCAGGCAAATTCATGTTCACCTATCTACTCAGTCAAAATGCTAATCGTCAATGCATGAAAAGCTATTGTGCTAGTCTAAATCGGCGATATAGCGCATGTACTTGTTCTTTACACATAGTAGCCCAACGACGTCCAACTGATGCGGAATTTACATTATTAAGTGTTTATATCAGCTATTATGGCTGCAGTTGTCTCAAATCTTAAGCAGTAGCAACAATGGAAAGTTGTGTCTGTAATCGATTAACGACACTTATACGTTTCATTAGTGATCATGTGTTATCAGAACTCAAACGTAGAAATAAACTATTCTAAAAACTAATACATGTACCAACTCTAGTTATGGCAAAACTAAAACAAATAGATTATAACATTAAATAATAGGAAATAAGATGTCATCACAAAATAGAAACAAACAATTGCAAGAAACTGGAAACTGGCCACGCATTTTCTCTAGTCAAGATGTAAATCTATAATAACAGAAAATATATTTATTTGAATATTAAGTTTATGCAAGTTTCTAACTACGACTTTGTCAGCTTCACAAACAATTCACCAATTCTACCGTTGTTACAAGAGTGCGACTACCTAACCTGCACGAGGATTGAAAATATCTCAGGAGAGATAATAAAGCAATCCACGCGATCCGTAAAAATCTTAGCATCAAACTGACCTATCAAGCACTCTGTCAACCTGCTCCTTCACTCAGTAAACCCACAGAAGCTAAAAGACTATAATTACAACAACATGCTAACGTCCAAAGACATACCATTTGAAATGCAACATATACTTTTTGAACTATTACAGAAATCCAGAACCACTAGTGAGTTTAAAGATTTTAGACCAATAACTAACCAGTCTGGACTCACAAAAATTAGGTTTGATATCACCATTGAGCTGATTGAACTCATGCTTCAATTCAAAGATTCCCATAAAAATAATTTCACTCGAAATCAAACATATATAACAAATATAAGCACCATGACAGATGAAATACACGCTAGTTTATACATAAACAAGACAACACTGTAATATTTATAGACATATAAAAGGTTTCTAATACAATATCCATGTGTACAGTCGTTAAAAAATTCCAACCTAAACCTGTTCACCAAATTGAATCCATTTTGAAATACCTGTTACAAAGACAGACTGTCGTCGCACTAGGCGGAATAACATCTCTTCCACTGCCAATCGATTCTGTAGTTCCCCATAGTTCAAAACAAGGACCATTTTCCTTTAACGTTTTATACCGTTTACAAAATAATGCAATTAAACTTATTAATATTATCAAGTATGCGGATGACACCACACTAGTTTATTCAATCAGTCCAATAAGTCTAGCTCAATCGTTGCTGAATAATCAATAAGACCAAGTGAACATTCGATGTACATTCAAATACTCATTACTTTAAATTAGCAAATCTTAATCAATCTTCATAAAATTCGGCAAGACTATATTACACACTGACGATAATTTAAACCTAGGGAAACTCATTCCTTAAAGAGACAAATAAATCATGTCCCCAAACAGAATATAACCGCCACTTTAAACAAAAATAACTGTTCTTAAGCCAATTCATTTTAAAACATATATAAAACCCATTCTAGAATACATAATCAGTATTTTAAAACCTACGAGCAATGCACTATCCGATAAACTGGGAGGACTCCAAGTAAATTTCTAAAGGCGTACGTTCTCTAATTAGTCTTAATTATCAAATCTCGCTCAGCCCAATCTTCAGCCATTATGGCTTTCAAGAACAGTTAGATCTTTATTTTGTTTAAAAATTATAATAATTTATTATTTTGTTATTTAATAGAACTTGATAGATTCAACTATTATCATTTATGATTTCTAAAATGAGCTCTCAATTTTCGCATTTTTGATATTTTGCAAGCTAGATTTATGATTTTTTCATATACAAGACGTATAATGCTATCCGGATGTCGGTTCTGTGTTTCGCTAAGAAATTGGTTGTACAGTATGATTAATTTTGAAAAGAGATATATTGTGAAATAAGCTGTAAAATTGAGGGATGTAAATTTTTTAATCATACATTTTAGTGTCTCTAGAGATGCAACTAGAATGAATTTTAAATCTATGCAGGTCTAGTTGTTTAATATATTTGTGATATTCAATTAAGAATATTGCTGTTCCGAAGGTTAGACTGAGCGAGATTTGATGAGTAGGACAAATCGGCAAATGTATAGCTTCGGAAGTATGATTGGAGTCGTACCAATTTGTCAGATAGTGCATAGAAGTCTCGCTGTCCTTTGAGGAATGATTTTCGCAAGTTATAAAATGTCGTCAGTGATTAATACATTCTTAACGAATTTTATGTAGGTTCATTCAGATATGTTGATTTGATTTGACAGGCTTTGGAGTATACAATAGATGCTGTATAAGTTTCCTGCAATATTAAGCAACGACTAGGCTATATTTTTTGGATTAATCTGATAAACTAGTGTGTTGTCATCAGCCTATCTTATCATTTTAACACATTTAATTGCGTTAATCATTAAAAGGAATAAAATATTAAAGAAAAGTGGTCCTAATTGTGAAACCTATGGAACTCCAGCATTGATTGGCAGTGGAACATATGGTGTTGTTTAAGCGTGACAACGGATCGTCTTTGTGGCAGGTATTTAAAAAATTCTATGAGAAAAGTATTAAAACAAAATTTGAAGCTAGTTAGTGAGATAAGTTGTCTAAATTCGCAATTATCTTCATCCAGTCAAATATTCGGAAAGTCCATATGTTAATCAGTATATAAGTCAATGTTAACCTAATCAAACGTACAAATTGCAATCAATTAAAGTCACAAAATAGTACAATTAAATCATGAAAAGATACTCTACTAGTGTGTTTGTAATGTAGATAAAAATCAATTCAACGTAAACATCGCTGATGGTAACGCTAAAACATTATTAATCGTTCTTTTATTCGCAAAATGTACAATAAAAGAAAAATTCGTTCAGACAAGGCATACACATTTTAACTTAATTTTCAATGTTGCACTTGTTCATACCACGTTTCTTGAATAAAATATAATTTATAATCGAATAAATCTTTTCAAATTTTTATTAGCCATAAATATTTTAAATATTTTATCAATAATGTTACTTACGGCCATAGAAAAAAGCTTAATTTAAGACTCAGATAGCACAAAATACACAAAAATATCACAGCAAATGTAAATTCCAATAAAAAATTAAATAAAAATTAATTTACAAAAAACAAAGTAATTATAATAAACTACCCCTGATAATTTTCAATTAGGATTTATATGACAAATCATTCGTATTTTTTTGATTAAAAACAATAAATGACCTTGAAATGAATCAATCTTTTATAAAATCGCTTTTTTTAACCGGCTCATGGAAAATAGAATTTATTCATTCAAACAAATCCTCTCAACTTATAAAATGATACGAGTCAAATTAAATATTTGCCATTTTACACTATAGTTCAAATGCATTATGCATTTTCATTAATTAATATCCGGCCAATAGGAAAACACGTAATCTAACCTGATGTAACTCTACAGCTAATAAGTACTGACGTGCGACGTTACTAAGAAGACCAATAAGGTGTAGTGGCCGTTTCTTCACTACCATAAGAAAGCCTCTGAGATGCCAGTGTTGGATAATCCATATATGCGGTATAGTAATCTAATTGGGAACACTTAAATTCCTCTGAACTATCTTTTAGAATAGAATAGAATAGAATAGAAAAGAATAGATTAGAATAGAATAGAATAGAATAGAATAGAATAAAAATGACTAGAATAGAATAGAATACAATAGAATAGAATAGAATAGAATAGAATAGAATATCTTTATTTGGATTCAAACCACACATGTTCCATCAAATAAAAAAATTAGAAAATGTACAATATAAAAAGATATCACATCACATATATATGTGCAATTAGTTGTACTGTACAATTTATCAGCATCAGAAAGATCAGCTGTAAACAGTGATAGATTCTTCATCAAAATTAGGAAAATTTAAGTTATAAATCGAGTATAAAATTTGTAATAAAAGGAAACCATGACAAATAATTGATTGTGTGCATTGCTGATTACCAAGATGATATAATGCATAATATTTCAGTTGTAATAATACAATATTTGAAGATAGAATCTCGAGAAATTATGTTGCTGAAAAACAATTAATCCTGTCTTTTATTTAACCATGAGAAAGTATTATCATAATCAAAATTAAAAATATCAGCAGGATTGAACACTTTTTCTAGTTCGGTAGATAAAAATTAAAAGACATTTTAGTTGGAGGCGTTTCTCTAAGCCCCTTTGGCAATTGATTGTAAATTTTTGAAAAAGAGAATAGCTTGCTCGCAACATTCCCCACCAATGGTGGAGATATTGCAAAATGACCAGATCTAGTTCCAATTTCATGACTCTTTCTTATGGGATTCATATAGGCACCAGACCACTGGTTCAAATGGAAAACCTTTATGCAATAGCACATTCTCCGAAACCATAAAGGATGCAGTGATACAAACTGTAATCTAGTGGCATATATAGTGCAGGAGATAGGACTTATTTTTTTCACAGCTAGATCATTTAGAACGTATATTGCCGGCTGATTCTAAATTTATGTCAATATGGCTTTACGAAAGATAGATCACCAACTACTAATATGATTTCTATGTGGAAACATGTAATTACATTAGATGAGAATAAGTTAGATGCATTAATTGTATTTATAGATGTCTCAAAAGCTTTTGACTCTATATCTTTTTATGCTAATTTGAATGCGATTATTTTATTGAATATTGATCCGAATATTTTTATATTACTTATTTACTATTTATATAATCGAAGAATGAGTATTGAAGTAGCTTTCATTGTTCCAGTAATTTTCTTTTTTCATAATATTTCGATCTACATTACCCTAGATCTTCATCAGATGCATTTCACGAAACAAATGAAGCAAGTGTCATCTGCTACTGACAATGATGCTGATAAAATGGCGCACTGCGTCGTGGATGGCGAGGAGTTCTCGACCGAAAGTGGCGTATCTCGTTTCTACTGGTTGGGGAGTACGCGAGTAGAAACTGATAGGCTTCTGAATTCCGTCGATCTCTTGTTCCAAATTAGCTTCAATAGCGAATACAGAAGCATTTGTCGTGAGTAGAAATGGTCGTTGAAAATCTTGATGCGTTAGCACTGTGGCTTTTGCTAACGAGTTAATGGCGAGTCGAAGTAATTCCCCGTCTTAGGATGACCAAGTAATAATGTTATTCTTCCTAAGTCCTTTTTGATTCCGCAGGTGCCTGCACAAAGGATAAAGTTGTCCTGAAAGGCCTGGAAGGAACTTGAGATAGTAGTTTAGTACTCCCAGAATTTTCTGCAACTCGCTAACAGTCATTGGTGACTTGATATTCCTGATTGAATTCGCCTTTGACGGCAAAGGTTAAATACCTTATGGCGTGATACGATGCCCTAAGAAGTCCACGGATGTAGTTTCAATCTGCGTCTTGTCACAGTTAACCTTGAGTCCGTGGTTGGATAAGCGTTGGAGGACATTTCGCAGATGCTTGGCATGGGATTCTAAGTCTGGACTGAATACCATTATGTCATCGAGGTATGACATACAATAAGCCAAGTCATCGCGAAGTATGTCGTCCATGAATCTTTGAAAGGTCTGTGTAGCACACTTAAGTCCAAAAGGCATGTCAAGATATTCGAAAAGGCCAAATGGAATGATGAATGCAGTCGTTTCAATATCCTTTGGTGCTAACGGGATGTGATGGTAAGCTTGTCTGAGGTCAATCACTGAGAAGAAATTGCTGCCGTTGAGTTTTTCAAGTAAAGTGTTGATATTTGGAATAGGATATGCATCAGATTTTGTCACTGAATTTAGCTTACGGTAGTCTGCACAGGCTCTGTAGGATCCGTTTGATTTAGAGACTAAGTGCAGTTGTGACGCCCATGAACTTTTCAATTGTCTGATGATTCACTCTTCCAAAAGCCTTGAGAAT
>JAQBSW010012793.1:0-15732 GCA_029291075.1 Eudiplozoon nipponicum
CAGTAGATAAAATTTTAAAAGACATCTTAGATGGAGGCATTTCTCTAAGCCCCTTCGGCAATTGGTTATAAATTTTGTAGATTTTCGAGAAAGAGAATAACTTGCTCGCTACATTCCCCACCAAAGGAGGAGATATTGCCAAATGTCCAGATCTAGTTCCAACTTCATGACAACAAAACAATATTGCAGATGTATTTAAACAGTCATCGATCAAAAAAAGGCAAAAATAGCGATAGATTTTTTATGTTATTCTGCGAATGGTTACATAGAATGGGATTGGTGTTTACTTCAAGCACACAAACTTGGTTTAAAGGGATGTTACCACCACTCGCGCAATAAATGATTGTGTATTTGTACAATCTATAAATACGAGGCGAAAGCCGCGAAAACTAATACGCACCTAGTATAATCGAAGAATAAACACATTCGTACAGGAAAACGGGGATAAATCGGATCTTTGCGAATCTGACAGTGCAAAGTGACAACCCGCGAAATATATGAGAAAACAGTGAATACTCTAATTATCTTCATTGTTATACCAAATTCGTTTGACTACATTTCTTTTAACACCATTATAAAGCTGATAAGTTCATTTAGGATGAGCAACCGTGTGTTCAGATAACTTAACTTTCGTCCATATAATGGGGGCATGTTGTGTGAGTCTCTCTATTTGAGTAACTTAGCCACTGTAACGTCTTACGTAAAATTTGAGCATTTATACATTTGATCATCTATCGCATAATATAATTCTACTAACATGAGATTATTCTTTCATTCGAGCATATTAGGATAGGTTATGAACAGGTAATTTGGTCTTCCTGTTTTTCTCTCTAAATCTTGTAGAGGCCCTTTGGTCACTACCATAGGAGAGCCTCTGAGATGCCAGGCTTGGAAAATCAATATATGCGGTACGATAATCTAATTTAGAACAACTAAATCCCTCAGAATTATTATTTAAACTACATTTCTCAAGTCCAACTGCTAATTGCTCTGTATCCTCAATATTTCTAAACCAGCCATAATATTAGAATAAGATTTCTTGCATATATATATAATAACATATATATATATATATTATAACAATAAGTGTGCTCACCCAAATACGCTAATATCCACAGATGATAGAACGATACGGTGGTGATCTTGAAATTAAATATCCACGTCAATTACCTGAAACAAATTCGATATCCTTTCAAATATATGTATTAAGAACGCTGATGAGAAATGCTTTAATACTTCATTAACAAAGATTATAAACTCATAACCATGCTGCAAAGCGTGCACGAAGCTCAAAATCTTTACTCCAACTCTCTTATAATCATTCACCAGGACAAGTAAAAAAATTTGACAATACGTACAAAAGAAACTTCCAAAAAAATATTATGTTAAAAACACAATATTGTTTTATGAAACCAGCAATAACATCAAATGTCCAAAAATAAAATTTGATTTATTTTTATATGAGTTAATTGATGTTTAATAAATTAATTAACCTACACAATTTCTTTCTAGATCAAACTTTTGGAGTGCAGTTCTGTATGAAAAAAACACAGTCAAAGTGATTACTACATGGATAATTAAATCCAATGGTGTTTATCACAGAGGCTAATCTTAAATTTGATTATATAACTGGCATCACTGAAGGAATTGCGGATTTGAGACCGATAGAAATGAAGGAAAAAGACAATTCATTAAATTCTGTTATGTGTTGTAATCCGCATAGACCAGATGCATACAAACACACCCAGATTGTTACGAGCTTGACATGTTTAGGGCTATCACTGGATAATAGGGAAAGTATTTTTTGAAATTCATATTTTCCAATGTCGCGTTTTGCGTACGCAGTTTCTAACTTTGCACAAACAGTTTCACAAAGATCCGATTGATCACAGTTTCCATTTCCTTTTTGTCTTCGATCGGGCTGAATTTGTAATTGTCCCAATGGAAATGCGGTTCTATCACATCCTTATTTACTGACGACGTTTCGATGCCAATTTTCCAGCATCATCCTCAGACAACTATACACAGCACAATACTCACAATAGCAGATTTAAGCAAATGTGGTAAACTCGTTCCGAAACCATTCTATTTATATTTTATTCTTTTTTGACTCACCACTGGTTTTAAACATAGTATTTGTCTCGGTAACTAAACTCAATATCTGCATATGTCTAGCGCACATGAGAACCCTCACCCAACAACTAAATCTACATATTTGCAATTAGCAGACCAATGCTTACCTCCTTATAATTTCAGCTATCTCAAATTCCCGGTATATATCATCTCATCTCGTGTGCAGAATGTTGTGGGGGAGAGAGAGACAATAACAAACCCAGCCCGATCGAAGAAAAAAAGGAAATAGAAATTGTGATCAATCAGATCTTTGTGAAACTGTTTGTGCAAAGCTAGAAACCGCGTACGCAAAACGTGACAGAAAATGATAGAGAAGGAGCCTTTAAGAAATATGACGATCGCGCAGTTCAAATTTTATCATTTTGTCACCGTACGGATCTGATAGACATTTGAAGTTTATCGGAAATACCTAGATGCTAATTAAAGTTTAATGTATTGAATAGTCAAAAGCTCAATTAATGAAAGTTAGTGCAAAAATTGTCGGCTTCAGAGACAAAATCATGACAGAAATATCAAACAATGCTTTCAAATTATTAGTGGCCGAACTTCGAAGGAGATATCATCCTGGAATGTCAGCACAAATGTGTGAGTTGGTACACAGAAAATATGGGACTTCAAATTCCTTCCGTATTTTATGAACACTTGTATTCAAAAGCTTCTTGGTTGAATATTTTCCAAGGTCTTATTAGTTAAATTTTTACAACTAAACAACCAATCATGCTTAGGGCTACATTAGAGGACTTTGAGATCATGAATGTATAATGGTCATGCAAACTCCGAGGGTTGTAGGGTGTATACAGACTACAAGAACCACTAGAAGACGCTGTGACAGCAGATTCAGTTATGATGCAGCAGATCACGGCAAATGCAGAATCCCTTCTGACCATACAGATGAGTTCATCTACGACGGAAAGTTATGAACAAAAAGCGTGAAAACGAAGACAGAGCAATGAATGGATCACTATCCTCGGATCAGAATAAGGAAATCGCTCGCGCTTGTGTTTTGAAGGGCTAAACGGTTGGTGTTAGACACATTGTGAATATGGACAGAGTATGAGGTGCCAGAGAAAATGCTGCCCATAGTGCCGTTTTGGTGGACACAAATGGATAAAAAGCACCAAACCGGTTATGAGGAATACCTCACCGGGAAATGCAGAGATCACCTGCTAGTAGAAGCCTTAAATGGGTTACGTTGGCAAGACTCCGCTATATGTCAATAAAGGGAATTTTGTTGTCGAGTGCACAGATTGCGTCAACACAATGAAGCACCAAGACAACCAGCAAGTCGGTTAGATTCTGTGTAAGCGGTGATCTTGTGAATTTTGCCGGGATTTCCAGCAATAAATTTATCATTCTAGGTGAATTTTATTGACAGGATTTTCTTATTGACACGAGTGCTAAGGCAAGTATAGTTAATTCATATGAGGTAAAAGTAGATTACTCCACATCTTATTATTAACTATGATCAGCCAATGGTAGTCCGATAGTTGTTAAGGGTATGATAGAAACGCAGGTAATTTTAGGACAGAAATTTTCCTTTGAGTGGAATTTTGTGGTAGCCGACGTAAAAGATTATATCATTGCGATGGAATTCAACACATTTCAATCTATAATTAGATTCCAAAACCAGGACGATTGGAGAAGATATGAGGTAGTCAACACATACTAAGTCAGGAACCTTATTGATTATATCAGTTTGCCTACCTCATTCCGCAGTTACATAAAATTTTGCTGACATTACGGAACAAAACGTTGTAGAGTTTTGACCTTTCTGATACAAGCGAAATTAGATGAAGACAGGAAAAGAGAGACAAATGGACTTGGTGTCTCCGTTGTCTTGTTCATCCAAGGCCTAAACTTTGGCGCAATACAAGCAACAGGTTGCTGTTGCAGAATTTTACCCATTGCGCGAAGAGAGATGTTGTAGGTGGTCAAATTCTTACTTTGCATTCACGATAGTGATTGTTTACTAACAGTAACCGAGACAATGGAGGGATTGTGGGAACTAACTTCTGTTAAACTCTGTGAATAAGGACGTTTCGTATCTTTTAACTAAACATAGCGCTCTGCTCCGAGACATGATGTGCTATGAGGTTTATTCAACTTTATATCTCCTGAAGGCCTATTATCAGATACCGATGAAGGAAATTTATATATTATTCGCCGCAGTTCGATTTCCAGGAGGAGAATCGCATGAATTTTATCGAAGGCCTTTTTGTTTTAAAAATGTCAATGAGACATTTCAGCGTTTGGCTGAAGAAATCCTCCAGAATTTCACATATGCGAAGGTGTATATAGACAACACTATTATTTTAAAGCTATCTAGCAAGGAATACCGCAAGCATTTGGAGAAGTTTTTGATCTGTCTGGAGCAAAATTGAGTAGTGGTCAGACATAGTAGGATTTAAATGGTTTGCTCGTTGGGAAAATATCTTGTACCTACAGTTTTTAAAGAGGAAATTAAGCCTTCGGAAGATAAGATCCAAACAATTAATGACGTAACGGAACCCAGAACCTTACGCCAACTGCATAGGTTCATCCCAGATTTAACCAAAATTTTCGGATCGTTTACACGCCATTTTGTGTACGAGAAGAGTACTTTCATGTAGTTCTGGCCTAACATTTTGAGCCAGCTGGACCGAAAAAATTCTGATGGTCTAAGGAAATTCTAAGTGAAATAACCACCGTAGCACATTCAGATAGGGACAGGCTGTTTGAGATAGTCAGGGATGTCTCAGATGCTGCAATTGTGGCAGTACTAAAGCAGAAACAAAATGGTATAGTTAGACCAACTATGTTTTAAAGCTAAAACCCGTATAATAGTTTTGGTAAAGAGCTTATTGTAGTATATGCTGCTCTAATTGGACGGTCATCACGTAAAGTATTTGGCAAAAAATAAACCACTGATAAGTAAATACTGTAAATCCGCGGTGCTAAGTTTCTTTCGCCGTGTGAATTCCAAAATAACCCGAATAGAAGAGTTTGATTTTACAGTCTCTTATATTGCTAGTATGTAAACCGTAGCAGGTTAAAGGGTATGGAGGATTTTTCAGATATTTTAATCCAGAAAATCATTGAAGTGTAAGGATTGGATCCCTTCATGATAGCAATAAATAAGAAACCAGCCTGTGCTCGCAAGCTCGTGAATAGCACGTGATTGCTCTTTGCAACTTCCAGAAGCTAAACCAGACCGTATATTTTGTGATAGTTTCGCGTCAAAGTAATTCAACAGCTATATGAGTTCACCTCATCGCAGCTTTTAGTTCACGATTCAGACATTCTACCGTCCCATTTGCCCGTGGATTGTGCGTATTAGTATGCAATAAATTTTTTCTCATGATGATGATAGATCTTGTGAAAGCTCTGACATAAATTGACTACCGCGATCACGAGTGACTCTTACAGGAACACTATAACACGATGCCCAATTATGTAGGAGCATGAACAAGACTTTTTGCGCTGTTATATCCTTCAAAATCTCAACTTTAAATTGACAACTAAAACGATCAAACAATGTTAGCAAATACTTTCGATCGTTAACTTCGGGCATCTCAACAATGTCTATATGTATTTGTCTGAACCGTCCGGTTTGTATCCCAATATTCCGTATCTCGGTTCTAGTATTTCTCCAAACCTTACAGGTTTGACTTAACACAGGTTCTTACTCAAGCCCGTATGTCTTGAGACATATGCGGCCATACATATCTGTCAGAATTATTTTCGCGCGTAACTCTAACGGCACATATGGTCGGGGTTGGTTTCTGAAAATTTCGTATTACAAAAACTTGCCATTCAGGAGCTTGCGAGTATAGCCGGGTCTCTTGGATAAGACTAACGTAAAAGGATTCAATCCTTGCGCTTCCTCGATTTTATTGACTAAATTGTTTGGAGAATCATTTAGTTTCTTCAATGGACCTTGATGTATCAACTCGACATCTGCTTCATTCGGTCTTCTAAGTGAATCGGCTACCACATTCTCTTTACCAGCAATATGAGAGACAGTGAAATCAAACTCTGCTAACCGGGTAATTTGTAAATTCACCGTGCGAGAGTAATTAAGCCTCGCGGTTTTACCAAGTATGCTTATCAACGACTTGTGATCTGTCAATAATTTGAACTGATGACCGTCGAAATAAAACTCAAAATGTAGCACTGCAGCATACACAGCAAAAAGATCTTTACTATAAGTATCATACCGTTTTTCTCGGTCATGAAACTTTCGGCTATAAAACCCAATTGGTCTTACAATATCCGTGTCTCTTTGCTGAAACACTGCCTCTATTGCAACATCTGGGGCATCTGTGATTAGCTCAAATGGCTTCTCACAATCTACAGGTGCTAGAGTGGTTATGTCACTTGATAATTCCACAGCTCTATGAAATCTTTCTCGGTATTTCTGAATCAAGCCCAGGACTTCTTTATCTTGCTTATCTCACGTGTGATGTGTTGTTAGCGATCCTAAAATTCTGGCTAGGCCTGGAATGAATCTTTGATAATAGCTGTAAATGCCCCAGAACCTTTGCAGCTAGCGCACTGTACGGGGCTTCGTTACGTCCTCGATGGCCTGGATTTTACCTTCCAAAAGTTTAATTCCGTCTTTGGAAAGTATATGTCCAAGATATTTAACCGAAGAGCATTCAATTTCGCTCTTATTGGGTTTGACCACTAATCTATATTGTTTCAACCTTGTCAAAACCGTTTCCAAATGCTTGCGATGTTCATCACATGTTCGACTGTAAATAATTATAACGTCTATGTACACCCTCACAAATGAAGGATTCTGTAGGACTTTTTCAGCCAAACGATGGAATATCTGACTACATTTTTCAACGCAAAATGCATTTGAATGAATTCATGCGATCCCCTTGCTGGAAATTTCATTGTGGTGAGTAGTATCGAGCTTTCCTCCATCGGTATCTGAAATAACGTTTTCTGGAAATCTAAAATTTTATAAACCTCATATGTCATTATGTCTCGGAGCAGAGTACTCTGGTTAGAGAAAGGATAAAACCAACCTTAGTCACTCAGTTTAATAGACGATAAATACCACAAACCCTCCATTGTCCTGGTTCGGGTTTGGGAACCACCACTATTGGGGAAGTGAAATTTGAATTTGACCTGCTAAAATTCCCTCTTCGCGCAATTGGCGAAATTCAGTTACAGAAATATGTTGCTTGTGTTGTGCCAGTGGTTGGGCCTTGGGTGAACAAGGCAACGGAGCCACCAAATATATTTGGTGCTATACTCCTGTCTTCAATCCATCTGGTACTAAAAGGTTGAAACACTGTATGCCGTTTCCCGATGATATCGGTAAAGTTACTTGCGACTCTGGGACGAGGTAAACAAACTGATCTAAACGCTGCATGATCAGACTCAGTGTGTGTTAACACCCCTACGACTTCTCTGATGGTCCTAGTTTTGGAATCTAGTGTCAGATTGAAATGAGTGAAAAAATCCACCCTAGTGATATGGTTCATGATATCGGCTACCAGAAAATTATACTTAAAGGATGATTTCTGTCCCAAAGTTACCGACAATACTTCCATCCCCATAACACCATACGGACTACCATTGTTGGTCCATAGCTAATAATCAAATGTGGGGCAATTGGCTTCCACCACATCTGACCTACTACTTACTTCTGTAGCCGTATCTATAAGAAACTCCAGACCAGACAATTCATCTCTAATAACGAATTTATTTCTGGATAATCCGGGAATGTTATCAAGATCTGGGCTTAAACACAATCTAACCGTCTTGCCGTCTGTCTCAGTGCTATTCCATATTGTCACACTTTTTGATTTTGTCTTAAGCATGCCTTTTACAGGCACATCAAGGAGATTTTGCAATAGAACTCCCCTACGGCTCCTACTAGGAGGTGTTTATGCTTTTCCCGGCGAGAAATTGCTTTCTACCAGTTTGGTACTTCCTTTCCATCTTGGTCCACATGAACGCGGGTATATGCAGCCTTCTCCTTGAAACTTAGCACTTCGTCCATATTCACAATGTGCCTTACACCATCCACGCGGCCCATCGAGGTGTTGGTGCGAGCGACACTACGATTGCAAAGTAATTCTCGTCATATCATCCATTTTGCGATTCATATTCGCGACTTCTCTACTTAATTCGCGCATATTTTCCTGTAATGTCAGGATAGTCTCTGTATCTTGCCTGCATTGCTGCACCATGGCTTAGTCTGCTGTTACAGCATGCACCTGTGGCATCTGCTGTTTATAAAAACCGTCTAGCCCTCTGTGTTTGTTTGGTCAATCAACATTCATCGTCTCAAAAACCTCAAGCCTAGCTTGTAGCTCAGTAGTAGAAATATAATTCACTACATCTTGAGATATATTCAATCCAAAACCTTTCGCACAAAGTCGTTTACGAAATTCTAATAGACATTGACGCCCATCTTATCTTGACTCAACAAATCGCACATTTTTGCCGAGCTTCCTGGATGATATCTTTGCTGAATTTGGGTCATCAGCAACTCAAATGCATTGTGCGGTTCTTCTTCCACAGTTTTGTTTCCAAAATTGCCCAAGGTGCTTCTGAATTTCTCGGGCAAGGCCATCATGTGGCAGCAAATTTATTCATAGGACTCACCATAAGTTAAGCTTTAAATACCATTTTGGCATCTCCGACACAATAGGAATGTTTTTCGGACTTAAACGGTCGTAAACTGATAATGTTTGGACTGGCGCGGTCGCCATATGTTGTAGTCTCCAATCCTATTAGGTGATGAGAGCCCCGAAGACACCAAGTCAGATTATTGGTCATTAGAGTCGATCAGGCAAAATCAATTAATTATTTTATTTTTTAAATTAAGGTTGCGATTTTTATATAAACACCTGTCCCATTGTATAAATGCATATTTCAGTATAAACCAAACATTGTAGGATGTAAAAAAGGAAATTCATTCAGTAACTGCTTGTGTTAATTATTGCTCAATAATGCAGGTACGAAAATCATGAATGGAGAATAACGATTATTCAAATTTTCATATTTAAAATCGCGAATTATAGAATAATTTACGAATAAGCAATCTGCCATATTATCTTGAGAAATCGAAGTACTACAAAAGTAGAAGTAAACGGGCATGTTCATTTTGTTCTAAATATTACTTTGAAGTTTTTCATCGTACTGTTAATTCATTGTTTTTAAAGTGCTAGTGCCGGCCTTTTTACGATATTTTTTGAAATTATTTATTCAAGTATAACATTTTCATTCTGACGAATTCGTGCTTAGTAGCATGCTGTATGCGCAGAACTCCAGATATGTTTCGCTGCACAACCAAAATTTCTGATACTAAAATGAAGGCATAAAATATCGTATTTTCTGTTAGTTTGAAAGTTTAAACTTTTAAAAATTTCCTTATTGAATTCAGAAATTGTCTTTTTGAATTTAGTCAATTCGCTGTTCCCGCGTCTCATTGCTTTTTCAAATGCCTCCCAAAGCGATTTGGGGTGACAAATAGTTACTTTTGACTCTTCACATTTGCTATATCTACAATGTTTGGGTGTAACAACACTGATTGAATAGGCAGAAACCTCTATGTTATAACCGTTTTTACTAAATCTGGCACAACTGCGAAAACTGCTAAAGTCATGAATTACAGTTATATGTATTTGTCTCTGCTTAGCTATACGTATCGATTTGTGGCCCGGTTGATTTTATCCCTCATTTCCAGATGTCTTGTCGCATTTTACTCTTTATTTAACAACCAACCTAGTTGTTTAAGAACGTACTGGATCGTACGGTCGCATAGAATTACACAAAGCAACCCATTATATCCTGGGCAAGTCTGATTTGGAATATGATGCTCTAACCACTGAGTCACCTGCCGCACACTGCACTATACGCAATTTTCAATTATATACTAACTAATGTAACTTGGTTAGTCTATTTTACATTTAGGTGGAGCTCATATGGCATCCATTTAGACCCAAAGTTCCAACTAACCATCCACGATCTGTCATTACTGAACAGACACCACACTACATGGGTAAGTGGTATTGAAATGAACATTTATATAATTAAACGAACATTGGTTGCGCGGGTGGTGATAACAATTATTATAATTAAGTTTGCGGTCTTGATATAAACACCTGACCCATTAATTACTTACAGATGTCAGTATAAGCTAAGAAATGTATAGCATAGAAAAGGCAATTCATCCAGTAGACCGATTTCGTCCTTATTGGGAACTTATCACCGATATGAACGAAACCAGTCTACTGGATAAATTGCTTTTTCTACGCTATACAATTCTTAGTTTATACTGAAATATGTAGGTAATTAATGGGTCAGGTGCTTATATCAAGAACGCAACCTTGATTATTTTGATATTTATAGTTTCCCATAAAACTCGTTAAGCTGCAAAAATTTCTGGCTGTTCCCCACATCTGTTTTGATGTACCTTACAGAACCAATGAAAAATAGTGTTCAGATAAGTCCACTTCTTGAAGAAATGTTACAAAAAAACTGTTTTTGCATTGGGCTTAGAATGTACCATTTAAATTCCAGGGCATGAAAAATTGTTCTGTTTGTATATTTCATGACAACGTCTGTTTATAAAAGTAGCCTAGTTATTGAAAAGCATTCGCGTACATGTTGCCTAAAGTAAAATTGAAAAGCGTTTTCTTGATGTTTTGCATTTTAAGCAGGGTCAGATGTGTTAAATTATGGATCCATGTGCAATCCCGACCTTAATTTGCACCAACCAAGTTGTATGTGCTCCGAAAAGCGTAACTTAAATCTTTCAATTCATCTGCATAAACAAGACGGACTTCAGCAAAAATTCCAATAGCTGATAACAATGGATGGAGATTGCAGTGGTATTATGTCTTCCACACTCGGTAGATGCACATTTATATCATTAAACGAACAATGGTTGCGCGGACGGTGGTAAAATTTGATATAAACAGTGTTCCCAACGTGATATAAACAACAGACCAATTAAGTACATACATTTGACAGGCTAAACTAAGAATTATATAGTTTCGTCCTTATCGGGAAATCATCACGTACTGTCGAGAATGACCTATTGGGGGGAAGTTGATTGGAACTTTAGGTCTAAACGTGTGCCATATATGCCCCACTACTATACAATTCTTAGTTTATCCTGAAAAATATATGTGCTAAATGCGTCTGGTGTTTATTCAAGTTCGCATCCTCGATTATAATAGGTAGATGAAGTTTGGTTGTGGGTATATTCAAAACTATGTCAGCAGCAATATATGTGAACGCCAACACGAAATGCAATTTTGCTTTTATGCGTGCCATTGTCTCTTCATTTTCGCGTTGTAAACAAGTAAACGCAGGCTTATAATCTTCTGTACAAACATTCGCAACTGGCGACTATCAACTCACCATCTTACGCAGTCTGAAAACACTGGTGAAAACATTCACAGTGTCCTATTAACTAAACCTATTTAGTAGTTGTTGAAATGTATATATTGCGTTATGGGAATTCATACTTATGCAGACACACTGGAATATTTAATTCACACTTGTCGGAGTACAGGCCGATTAAGTATTTGAATAAAACAAGATTGGTGTTGTACATACACCTATAACTAGACATATCTTGTGATGTGGAAAATGCGAGACAAGCAAACCTCTTTTCGAGTTTAGTTCAGGCAAGGTGTGCAAGCATGCTTCTTTGTGCAGTGGCTATTGCTATAAATATACGTTGTCCAGAACTGCCAAAAAATAAATTTCTTTACACACAAGCATTACAATGGTTCTTTCGAAGCACCATGTGATACAGTGTTTATTTACACTGTATCACACTTTCTCATCTCAAAGATGAAAAAAGTTTTTAATGCGGTCTAGCAAATATACCGCCGGATGTAGAATTATGTTCACCAAAGTGCAAAACTAGTATCCAAAAGCATTCCGATTTCTATTAGGCAATACTATGTTAGCTGTTTCTTCTTTACTAATAGATCGCATTTCTTCAAAACGAATTGAACAGTTCAAAGCAAACATGTGGTGTATTTCGTATGATGTCATTACCTGTAATATGATTGCTTAAAATTATTTTACGAAGTGACCAGCCATATTCAATATAAGCAACTGTCCGTCAGTGTTAATGCGGCTAGCTGCTCTATTTACTTAAATTTCATTGTTTTTACTAGCCGTCTTCTTAACCTTTTACGGTCTCCCATAAAATAATGTCAGATTGCATTTAAAAATGTACCAATCATTAGATAATATTTTTGTCTCATGTAATAAGGCATTAAGTCTTAACTCACTTGGTCGTAGTGAGTGCTAAACGGTGTTTTTCAGACAAATGCCATGAAATTTTTCAAGTCAAGTTACGAGTTTGAAGTAAACACCAACCCCGTTGTATTCAACCAGTCGTCGAAAAGCAGAAAAACAAAATTACTCCAAAGGGGTGTGCAGTGTATAGATAAACATGCATAAAAAAGATAGGTGAAACCATGTTTTCGCTTGACTTAGGCTAGAGCATTGCGCGCAGGGCGTAAAAACCATCTGTCAGGAGCGAAATTTACGAGCTGACCAATTTGATTCGGATGGTCTTCGATCTGTCACCACAGTCAAATCTAGCTAACAAGCGCTAAATTCGTTGATTGGTCCATGCAGGGTAAATAAAAATTACCTAGTCTGCAGGCCAGGTCTGATCTACAGCTCAGACTTTTGTTGCACTAAATTTGTGTGCTAATGCTGCTTCTATTTGTTTATGCTTTCTAACCGAAAACAATGTACCACTTAAATGTAAGGTTAAAGTTGACAGTCTTAATTTATGGTCTACACTTGTCTTTCTCTTTTTATTTCACTTCTTAATAATTAACTCAATCTTTCGTTCAGGTGTAACAAATTGCAGCCCCATTTCTGCAAAAAATAGAAGCATATCCTAACATTATGCCTATACTGAAGGCAGCGAATATGAATTATTGGAAGTTTCATTTTGTCACATTCTCCGCATTTCAATTTTTTGTCCATTTAGCCTTTCGTCAATTTGTAATAATGTGCATTTTTAGTCATTTCCATAGAAAATGAGACAGAAAAGTTTTTGTTGCATCCGGAAGATACTTAGTTTTACCTTTGCACATGGAAATAGAAATATACGTTTTGTTAAAGCTCGAATGCAATAGAAACGTTTAATTTTCCTTTTTTAAAAAGTAATCTAAAAATTTAAACATTTTATTAATGATTTACAATTTAAAAACGCCCATTTCTCACAACGAGGCATTCTGACTAGGTTAGATCAGAGAATCAATATTTGCTAGTAAGTATGGTGATAATAATTAATTATATCAAGTTTGTGGTCTTGAAATTCTCGCGTATTCAGTTTTTTTAACTAACTGGGCAACACCCGAGTAGAAGTCATATTTGGAACCGTCGAACTATTTAGACACATAGAATTACACAATTTGTTATGTGAGTTGTTTCAACGACACAAAATGGTTTAACTTCAACTATCGCATGATTTTAGAAAAATAATATCAGGTTTTGTGATGAAGGTAACATTAATTCAAACATTTATTGATTACTTGCGTTAAATCAATTTGTGATATAGTCGCAATGGTTTGATCATAATTAATATTCATTAATTTAATAACTGACAGGTAGCCTAATGGTCAATCAATTTTATAAATGACATGACCTTCTAGTGATCTTCTGGTACAATTACAGCTTTGAGTTAACAAACATGGCACTTCGTAAAACTAAGATTTACTTGAGTGATCCGGTGCAGAATGGCAAACGATTCAGTGCTTCTGTAAGTCTGTACCCTTGGAAGGCTAGTTCTGAGCCCAAAGTGACAGCATTTCAGCGAATACTTTCGTTTAGAAAGCCAACAACGAACAGGATTTGCACGACGCTCAATCGACACGGCGACAGAACTGTATATTCCGCTCAACATACAATCAATTCGCCACCTGGTGATAGTGCACATGCTGACCGCGATTTAACGCCAATGGTTACCGAATCTTCGCCGCTGAAACCTTGCGAAGCTACTATGCAAGTTATACACCACAATTGCAATAACAATAGCCAGAGCAGCAATAGCAGTAGCAACACTAACAAAAACAACAAAATAGGAATTAATGCTTTGCCTCTAGGCGAAACAGATGGAACCCAAATACAAAATGAGGCGGGTGAGCCCAAAGAAGTTTATATGCCGCGCTCTGGTGTTGGCAGTGCTGTTGCAAATGATGAATTATTTCCATTACGTCGGGTCCGCTATGCCAGTGCAAGGTAGGTATTTTCACGCGAAATATAGTTATTTACTTTTTATGCTAAGTACGTCGTTTCTACTTTATAAATAATTGAAAAATAAGAATGAAATTTTATTACTTCACGGAATAGAGATTCGATTCCGTATTCTTTACATTGTTAAGGGTAAAAAGCGAGCAATATTTCAATCTCATTTGTTAGAGCCTTAATAATTTAATTGAATCGTATAGGTAGCAGTTAGGACTTGACTGGCAACATGAATAAATATCGATGTTCAAAAATGATCATTCCTATGTCTGTGCCGCCAACATTGTCATTGAAAGGTTCTTTGATAAAAATTAAATTTTATTGAATTCTCTGTGTCCAAAATATTAAGCAACACAGGTGTAACATCAAATTGATTGCCAAGCCCCTTTAGTGGCATAGTTAACGACTATGGGTAAAGATTGTATGGTAGAGTAACTTTACTTCATTCATTTTTGGGCAAAACACTTAGTGGTGTCTCTTATAATTGAATCCGCATAACTGCTTGCATGGGAAGTGGAAACGTTGGGCGATTGTTCATATATTTGATTCGTGTCTACTTGAAGTTCGAAAACTACTTATAAATAATTTGTTACATTCTAAATGTATAGTTACTGACTTTAAATTAACAGCATATATCAATTTTATATTCTTAACAGCATTTGCATATTTGGAATAGGATATTTAGTAAGGCATTGCTTAAAAAAGAATCAGAACTATGCGCCAAAGTCATCATACATAAAAAATGTACTCCTATGTACCACTATGCATATATTCTTACTGGCGATACATCAGTTGGAGTTGGTGCTACACTCGAAACCGACTACATATTTAGTCAGGAAATAAAACTGAGTTTAGTGGTTCAATCTCCTTTACTTATGCGGTTTAGAACAGTAAAGGGTTCAATTTCCAATAAGGTCTTATTTAGTTAAAATGTGAAGCTAGCTCATAATACATAATATTTAAAAGGCCAGAACTGTTACCAACACAATGATTTTAGACATAGGCTAAATGTAAACTAAATGTGCGCGACAGGATTTTCTCTATTACCCTATCCTTGCTGTCCAAAATGTTTTCTGTTTTCCAATCAATGTTTTTGAGACATGTTTCAGCTTTCAATATCGCGAGCCTTTCCCATCTTGAAGCTACGCGCCGTACACTTTGACCACGTGCGGCTCCAGTTAGCAAATATTTTGGATAATGATGCCATTCTGTGAAACAAATATTAGTTATAAACTCTTGGTGGTGAATAAGTAGTATATTTACATTTATGCTATAGGTGTGCCAGAACTAGTAACACGTAAGTTCAAAACGTTTTAGGAGGATATGTGAAACTAAGCGCGAGCATGATATTTACTGTATTTTCTC
>JAQBSW010012794.1:0-15730 GCA_029291075.1 Eudiplozoon nipponicum
ATAATAATAGTATATAAATTGAAAGTCAAAAAAGGTGGAAACATATTAACATGAAGACAGTGTGAAATTGAATTTATGCAAGCAGAAGAAGCATTTCCAGGCACTGACCTTGAACTGGAGGTGACTCAAGCAATTGACTGGTTGATTCCCTTATTTCACAATCTCTCCATGTTTAAATGTGTCTATCTTGCGCGGGTGGTGGAAACAATTCTTTAAATCATGTTTGCGTGCTTGAAGTAAACACCAATCCCATTGTATTTTACCAGTCGTCGAACAACACAACAAAAGTGCCGCCTGTCGCAACACATAGACGCGTTATGACCTTCCATGATCATTCTCAGAGTACGACGGCGAACTGACTAGCAAGGATCAAAATGCATTCAATATATATAAAGAGGAAGACAATTTAGATATGCGGCTCTCACCTCTAGTAGCCTTGCATACATTGTACGTGAATGGAAATATCGGCTGCACATTTAAGTATAATTGGGTTGATGTTTGCTTTAAGCTCGCAAACATGACTTAAAAAACTGTTGATTTAGATGGAGCCTATATGGCATCCATTTATACCTGATGTTCCAACTAACCATCCCCAATCGGTAATTGTGGAACAGACACTATGTTACGTGAGAAATGGGTATTGAAATGAACATTTACATAATAAAACTATCATTGGTTGCGCGGATGATGACAACAATTTTTTAAATCATGTTTTCATCCCTATTTTTAATTAATGTACATACATTGTTTGGACACCAGATGCACATTTTATAAACACCAATACAAGCTCTAGTTTTGCACAATCATTAATTCTACTGACGAGAATTACAATTCCTTGATTTAAATTCTCATTCTATTCAACCATTTATATCAAATAGGATTTTGTAAGCGCAATACACCTCAACGTTTGCGAGTGGCGGTATCTTTTTCTATGTTGTGCGACTGGTTAAATACAATGTGATTGGTGTTTATCTCAATCAAGTACACTTTATGTGAGACTTTAATGGGTGTGAACCAAATTTAAATGTTTCTATACAATATATATATATATATATATATATATATATATATATATATACATAATTGCAGTTTGACCATCCTTTATCATTTTTCTGTGGTGTTTTGATGATAATCATGACAAGTCGAAACTCGTCACTACCTGTGTTTGGCGGAAGTTTAGTCTTGCTTTGTCACCAGTTTAAAATGCTCGTATTGGTGTGATTTAACCTCATATGCTCTATTCGCAACACTTTTAACACCACACGTGCATTCAACTATTGCCAAATTAAATTATTACTTTTCGTTTTCTCGAAGCTGACACGCGTTTTGATTTTCACCATAGGTGTGATGTTCCACGACTCCAAAGTGAAATACGCCGAACGAATAAGCCTAACAAACTTATTTAGAGGATATCTGTGTCAGGTATTTGCAAACGTGAAAGTAAAAAAAGGAAGAGCGATGAAACAGGCGATAAAGTCTACATGATTCTCTAAACTTTGTCAATTGGTAGTCTTTGCGACATGGTGACTTGCTTTATAGTTATGTAACGGCTCAGATTTATTCGCCGACATATTGCCTAAATGAAATTAAAATCTCAATTCATTGAACCAATTGACCAATGGCGTGCGACATTGCGCCTGAACAAGTATATAAGCACGGTGCATTTACCATGCTACACACATACTTGACACTTCTGATCTTTGCGCAACGGGTGATTGCTGTCGCTCTCTCTACTTTACTGCCTACCTACCCTGACTTCTGGACTTTCGTTTACCACGCTGCTTCATCGCGTCACGTGGACTTCAGTCACGCCAGCAACTCACCTCTCTGATTTCGAAAACTCTCAAATGTCTAGAAGTACTTCTAGACACTGAAAAACTACTTAACTTTCTCGGCACTTTCCGGAGAACGCAATTCTGGCCCTGATAAGGGCCACCTAAAGTAACTGTCTCTCATTATCTACGGCTTGTTTACTATTTTGTAACGTCGCACGGCCTTTATTTGCAGCCGGGGCGCTTACAGTTAAAACTTAAAAATTTGCGCTTATGACAAGCTATGCGAAACCACTTAATTACCAGAATCTCCGTTCTTCCGCAGCATAAATCAATATTTGTCAACCACATTCAGGAAATAAGCAAGAAACTATCAATCACACGATTTGACGAACAGAGTTTCGCCAAAAACTGCATAAGCCGATGTCTACCAACAGCTGGCTTCAGGTCAAAATGGAATTACCAATGACATTGCCCCCTTTGAATAAGTTTTGCTCCGTAGCTTCGTAACTCCCTCACGCATTTGCACTATCAGCAACCTAATGCTCAATAAACTATGTTTGGTAAATTTTGATTGGAATCCACGTATTTTTGACGCCATTAACATTCAGTGCGTGCGACTGGCGGTAGTTTTGTTATGTTGTTCGACGACTGGTAAAATTCAATGGGATTGGTGTTTACTTCAAGCTCGCAAACTTGATTTAAAGAATATTTACCATCAACCGCGCAATCAATTATTGTTAAATTGTATTGCCTTTATATATGTATATGTAGCGTTAGTTACAAACAGTTAATGTTCGTGGCTGCAAAGAAATTGTGCAACCGACATTTCCAGTCAAGTTCAATGTATGCGAGACTGCTAGAGGTGAGAGCCGCATATCTCAATTTGCTTTCCATATATATGCAGAGCGGTTTGATCCTCGCTAGACAGTCTGCCGTCGTACACTGATGATGATCATGGAAGGTCGAAACGCGTCAGTGCGTTGTGACTGGCGGTAGTTTTGCAATGTTGTTCGACAACTGATTAAAAACAATGGGATTGGTGTTTACTTCAAGCTCGCAAACTTGATTTAAAGAATAACAAAAATAACAATATTGTTACGAGCGTTCACATTTTATTATTGCCCAACTTAATTTAAGTTATAAATTTCGTCTGTTAACGTGAAGGTCGAAAAACAGGTAAATTAGAATTCACTTACTATGTAAGAGGATCTTGCCTAAAAACAATTTCAATTTAACTGCACAACAAAGATAAGATCATACTAAGCAATTTTCTTTCTATTGTCTGCTGCAGTTCATTTCAAAATTTAGCCCTCTAATTGGACAGAAAATTTTTCAAGAAAATATTTATCGGAAATTTACCAACATTATCGTGCACAATTTAAAGCAAGCCAAAAAAGTGCTAAGCTTAAATTAATTTATATATATATATATATATATATATATATATATATATATATATATATATATATATATATATATATAAGATATGAATATTGATGTAGATATATATATATATATATATATATATATATATATATATATATATATATATATACGTATTTATATAATATATATTTAAATATATATGTAGATATATGTATCTATATATTAATATATGTATATACATGGATTTATGTATATGTATATATATATATATATATATATATATATATATATATATATATATATTTATATATACATATATGTAATATTTTTGGTCAAGATTTTCTTCCTTTGTTTGACAGACAGTATTTAACTCACTCGTATTACCATCAGTGCTTTTCTTGTTGTAATACTACTGTAAACGGAATTAAAATAACCATCAATTTAACTAAATAAAAGTAAATAAAATAAAGATAATCATTATGGTTACAAAACAAGTAGAATCCAGATATGAAATGTGAATAATAGAAAATGAAAACAAAGTTGAACGTTTAAAAAATGAAAGGATAGTAACATTGTGATAATCTTAAAATTGCCTTTTCTACACTATGCAATTCTTAGTTTATACTGACATATGTAAGTAATTAATGGGTCAGGTGTTTATATCAAGACCGCAACCTTGATTATAATAATCTTAAAATGTTTATTAAACGGAATGAAAATTTTAATGCTAACAAATCAATGATGACGTGTTTCTTCGTTAAACAATCGCATAAAATAATCAAAATATAGCCTTGTTAGCAACAGTGAAAGCTAGGATTCAACTGAGTTGCTTATTAACATAGCAGTAGTAGTAGAACAATATAATTTTATTATATTTCCTGAAATAGAACACCTAAACAATACTGTGTGTATGGAGGCAGAATAAATTGGAAGAAAATATAAATTCTATTTGATAGAATAGAACCAAAAGTCTGTGTACACGTAAAATATGAATAATAATTGAAAGGATAATCTAATTCAATAAAATAATAAAAACACCTTTAAACTTATGAGAACGTAGAATATTTTTATAATGAATAATAATCAAAATTTGTAGTTAATAAAAATGGTCATTTTCATTTTTAAAGGGAAGGGTATTACTAGATTACAAAGTCTCACGTCAAAAGGATAGATATTGTAAAACTTTTGAAACACTGTGAAACTTTTCTTCTAACCCTCCTAAAATGGGAAGGGATTGACCTTCGTGGAACTCAACCGTGTATTCGGAGAATGCGATATTCCTATTTGGCTTGAGTAATGTGCCAATTTTCGGTTCTTATACAGTAATTAGATAAACGAGAGTAACCATCGAAGTAAAACCGGTTGCAATATAAGAAGTGCTAATCGATCGTATAAATTCTCTATGGAATAATCACATCAGTCGATATAAACAATATTTTAACGCTTCAACTTTGTTTCAATAAACCTTTGAAATGCGGTGCCAGGAAACCTATAGCTAGCTGAATCTATGAACATTGTTAAAACAGGTATATACGAATTTAGATCACATTATAAATAATCCTTCTTGTAACTAGGATTCAATTCCATTCTTAGTTTATATGCTTTTATTAAATAAATTTCAAGCGATAAATACGTTTTCAAAGATTACCTTAGTCCATTCCTTAAATCAAGTTCGCAAGGTTGAAGTAAACACCATTCCCGTTTTAGTTAATTATTTGTCAAACAACCTTCCATAATCATCATCAGAGTACAACGGAAAACTGACTTTGGAGACCAGATCACAGACATCACATTTTGCAATACAACGAGAAAAACCCCCTACACACAAATAGACACACACACAAACACACAGACACATAGGTGTATGCACTTACCAATCAGCCCGAATAAGAAATAAAAATGAAACTGAGTCTGACAAATTGCCACCCACATAATCACATGAAAATCCAGGATTTACATAAGTGAAAGTTTGTAAATTGAAGCTTATTAGTCTCTAAATAAATGGTAATTATCCACTTTTTTCTTTAATGGTTTTTTTTCCTAATACGAGATCTGTATTATATATATATATATATATATATATATATATATATATATATATATATATATATATATATATCCTTAATTAAAAACGTCGTTCTCTGATGATGATCATGGAAGGTCGGAACGCGTCAGTGTGTTGCAGCTTTGGAGGTAGTTTTGTTATGTTGTTCGATGTCTGGTTAAATATCATGGGATTGGTGTTTATTTGAAGCTCGCAAACTTGATTTAAAGAATTGTTACCACCACGCGCGCAATCAATTATTGTTAAAAGGTAAAGTGAAAGCTAGAAATAAACTGTGTAAGTGTGCCAAACTAAAGGTAAGATGTCAATGTAGAAATTGAATTCACCTATTTAACAGGTCGAAATCTTCGTCTGCATTGAATCGAGGTTTACAAAACGTAACATGCGGTATTCCCTTCAACAGCCGTCAAACTGCATTCCGATACCTACACCTGTTAGCATGCACTCTGAAGCTTTGTCCTATCACCCTGCTGTCACTCACCTATTTCGACATTTCAATGTGTAACTCATTTTCTATGTGAAATCATTTTCTTAAGCATTCAGAATAATCAAAAATTAAATTAGAAGCCGCCTAAAATAAATTTACTGCCGGATTAACACCGTGCCGATAGTCAAATTAAGAACACGTCGTGAGTTCCACAGGGCACGCTGAATTTGACTTTTTTGTAAGTTTCAACAAAATATAACTTTATGCTCTATTTTTATTTGTAGTTTCAAAGTACCTTGACATGTATATTCAGAAAATCCCATTTCTAAAAACGACACCAAATAAGAAATCAGTAGCAAACATTGCGACAGGGAATTTTAGATTTTCAGTAGAAGGGACAACAAAGAGATGTGCCGCGTAGCAGAGTAAGACGAATAGAATGGCAAAACGCGGAAGCTGCAATGCACAACTAAAATACTCGAACAGGAAAAAGCATCTGCAAGTGTAGCAAATGCACGCTTTCGCAAACAGGCGCTATGCTGACTGGCAGAAACTAAACAAACATCCAAATGTCAGACAATAAGAAGACAAATAGCATAGACAGACGCAGTGAATAACTCGCCACTGAAAAACCAAAGCCACACACACACATGACACATGGCATTTATGATACAATCTCGACAAAGCATAATGCAATCCATTAAAGAATCTATGCACGCTAAACGCGTAAAACCTCCTGAAGAGTTGCAAAGTGCGAGCATTAGATGTAGAATCGCCACGATTTGCATTCGCGGATTGTCGCTTTGGACTATCCGTTTCGCAAAGATCCGATTGATCCCAAATTCCAAGTACGCATTGAGTTTGTCTTCGTATTGGGTGGGCGCGAATTCGTAATTTCCGTCCGAAGGAATGAACATCGTTCATACTAACCATCAGATATGAGGCACGACCTATTCATCATTGACTGGCGACGTTTCCCTAATTCTAACCCTAGCCCTAAACCTAACCCTACACCTAACCCTAACCCTAACCCTAACCCTAACCCTAACCCTAACCCTAACCCTAACCTAACCCTAACCCTAACCCTAACCCTAACCTAACCTAACCTAACCCTAACCCTAACCCTAACCTAACCCTAACCTAACCCTAACTCTAACTCTAACCCTAACCCTAACCCTAACCCTAACCCTAACCCTAACCCTAACCCTAACCCTAACCCCAACCCTAACCCTAACCCTAACCCTAACCCTAACCCTAACCCTAACCCTAACCCTAACCCTAACCCTAATCCTAACCCTAACCCTAACCCTAACCCTAACCCTAACCCTAACCCTAACCCTAACCCTAACCCTAACCCTAACCCTAACCCTAACCCTAACCCTAACCCTAACCCCAACCCTAACCCCAACCCTAACCCTAACCCTAACCCTAACCCTAACCCTAACCCTAACCCTAACCCTAACCCTAACCCTAACCCTAACCCCTAACCCTAACCCTAACCCTAACCCTAACCCTAACCCTAACCCTAACCCTAACCCTAACCCTAACCCTAACCCTAACCCTAACCCTAACCCTAACCCTAACCCTAACCCTAACCCTAACCCTAACCCTAACCCTAACCCTAACCCTAACCCTAACCCTAACCCTAACCCTAACCCTAACCCTAACCCTAACCCTAACCCTAACCCTAACCCTAACCCTAACCCTAACCCTAACCCTAACCCTAACCCTAACCCTAACCCTAACCCTAACCCTAACCCTAACCCTAACCCTAACCCTAACCCTAACCCTAACCCTAACCCTAACCCTAACCCTAACCCTAACCCTAACCCTAACCCTAACCCTAACCCTAACCCTAACCCTAACCCTAACCCTAACCCTAACCCTAACCCTAACCCTAACCCTAACCCTAACCCTAACCCTAACCCTAACCCTAACCCTAACCCTAACCCTAACCCTAACCCTAACCCTAACCCTAACCCTAACCCTAACCCTAACCCTAACCCTAACCCTAACCCTAACCATAACCCTAACCCTAACCCTAACCCTAACCCTAACCCTAACCCTAACCCTAACCCTAACCCTAACCCTAACCCTAACCCCAACCCTAACCCTAACCCTAACCCTAACCCTAACCCTAACCCTAACCCTAACCCTAACCCTAACCCTAACCCTAACCCTAACCCTAACCCTAACCCTAACCCTAACCCTAACCCTAACCCTAACCCTAACCCTAACCCTAACCCCTAACCCTAACCCTAACCCTAACCCTAACCCTAACCCTAACCCTAACCCTAACCCTAACCCTAACCCTAACCCTAACCCAAGCCCTAACCCTAACCCTAACCCTAACCCTAACCCTAACCCTAACCCTAACCCTAACCCTAACCCTAACCCTAACCCTAACCCTAACCCTAACCCTAACCCTACCCCTAACCCTAACCCTAACCCTAACCCTAACCCTAACCCTAACCCTAACCCTAACCCTAACCCTAACCCTAACCCGGCCTGATGATGGAGTAAGTTGAATGATAATTGATGAATGCACCATAGCAGGAAATAGAACGTTTTTCTGCTCTGAATTTTTCTATAGGTTTCAGAACAGGGGAAAGTTCGGGTTATGAATGAGGGTTTGACGAGGACACGGCAAAAGAGAGCCACTGTTGCCCATTCAAGCAGGAATAACAGCATCTCACCCAAAGCTTAAAGCTTAACATTATCACACAGAAAGTCTGCTACTTAGTTGATGCAGTTTCGACATCTTAATGATGCAAATGAAGTGTTGCTATTTATAATTTATACCTCGACACGACTATTGTGTATTTATGCCTTTCAACTAATTTATTTGTTTCCATTATGTTGAAAAGTAAGGCACGAATTAAACTGTCATTTTCTGCATATTTATACGCTTGCAAGGTACACGGTAGAATAGTTTACTCCGCTGTCATTGAAATTGTGTGTAGTACAATCTTGTGTTTTCAAGTTAAGCTAACAAGTGGAAAAACAGTACTGATGCATTCCCAATTTTGGACACACACAGTGAAATGACAGTTTCTGGAAACTCAATAGCATAATAGACAGGTAAAATGGTAGCTAAAGGTTGTAAGTCTAATTTAGTTGAATCAGGAGAGGCAGACATACTTCAGACATCCTAGATGTATGCAGTGTATAGGTTTTTCTACTTAGTTATGCAAGCAGTGAAGTTTCCGGCATGATTCGTACACATATTTTCTGAATTAAATTCTACGCGTCTATTGAGATTTTCTCCTAGCCAGTCGGTTATTATTTCACCATCCAAGGATGTACGAGATACCATTTATATTTCTAACTTACGATATCTTCGAGTATTAAAAGACTGGTATCGATACAAGCCAGTAATATGGATTTTATTATTATTATTCCAATAAAACAACAGATTATTTATTTCTGTGTGTTTTGCGGATACTGTCTTACATTGCGTGGTCCTTCGCGTAGGTGTGTATAAAAAAACATAAATTTACCCGGTTTTGTGCAATTTTACAAAATCTAATAGCTCCCAAAGACAACCAGTATTATTAAATGCCACAGTTAATCGATATCTGTGGAAAAAGCCTAGCCAATATTCCACCGCAGCATAGGTCAAACATTGCCCTTACCGGTACAATACCTAAATCTAAATTTTCTTGCCTTCTAATTAAGAAAATGAGATATAAACAAGTACATAATTAACTGTGATAGCCTGAAGTGACCTGAAATTATCTATAATTCCGAAACGTTTAAACTTTCTGTTTTGCATCGATTGCCTTCTTCAATAAACTGAAAATCAAAGCGTAATCCCGTATGGCCCAAACTAAGCGCGAGGTGAAAACTTGTTGAAAATTTGCCATATTTTGACCAACGAACAAAAGTAACTGAAGGTAGTTAAACGAAGCTTTTGTTTCCATTCTAAAATCAATAAGTAAGTAATTCGCAACAAATTTTATCGAAGCAAAAATTTGCTTGCCTGGATATTAAGTTATTGTTATGCTAACAAAGAACTAAGGTTAACAGCTGGCAAGCAGAAGTATTAACCTTTATTAATGACCCTTAAAATGCACTTTACTGAAATTGATTTAACTATAGTCCAACCAAAGTTTTGCAAACAATTTGCTTAGCTCAGAAATGATATATGCTTTTATATTTTGACTATTTTAATTTGTTGAAATATATACATATATATATATATATATATATATATATATATATATATATATATATATATATATACATCTTCATTATGTCCATTGCCTTCAAATATTGCACAGTATATTTCTTATTAGGAAGAAGAAAAAAATTAATAAAAAATGTATAATGGCTTCTTTTATCGAGACTACTGAACATCAATTTAAAATCTTTCCTTTATATACATCCTAGGGTTTCCAATTGATTAAGTGGGTGGCAACTAGCCTGACTCAGTTTTACTACTATATCTGGTTTGGGATAATTAGTATGTGTATACACGTATGCCAGTCGCACGCACTTATGTTGTTTGACGACTGGTTAAAGACAATGGCATTGGTGTTTACTTCAAGCTCGCAAACTTGATTTATAGAAGTTTTGCCACCAACCACGCAATCAATTATTGTTTAATTGTATTGTCTATTAACGTATGTGTCTATGTGTGGTCTGTTTGTGTGTAGGGTCTTTCTCGTTGTATTGCAAAGTGATTCCAGAGATCTGGTCATTCTTTTATTGATGGATTGAGAGTTAAGCCACAGTTCACAATTCTGGTTGTTACGTGAATGAATGTTTTTCCCACTAGTGTCGTCGTGTTTGGTTTCGTCTTTTTCCTAAATTTCGTACTGCCCCCTCGGTAACATCGCATGTTTTGCGGATTGCAGCGTTAAATTCTAATTGTGTATTAATATTTCAGTCGTTTATAACAATGGTTGTGATACCATAAGTGCAACTGCTTTCTCTTCTTTATTTTGTTGGCCTCCTCTCGATGTGAAGGTCTCCTCTTTACCACTAGCTCATACACCAAGATCGATCCATCCCCACATACACAAGCTTCACCGCGTTATCGTGGCCGACCACACCGCGTAAAGACCCCTCAATAACGGACGCCCTCCTACTATCTCCAGTGCTAGTCCAAAATCCTCAGGTCAAGTCACTATCAAGACCGGTTTAGAGATCCTGAAACCGAGAAAACGTAAG
Source organism: Eudiplozoon nipponicum (assembly GCA_029291075.1). Taxonomy (NCBI): domain Eukaryota; kingdom Metazoa; phylum Platyhelminthes; class Monogenea; order Mazocraeidea; family Diplozoidae; genus Eudiplozoon; species Eudiplozoon nipponicum. Next base: position 10,829 of record JAQBSW010012794.1, read on the forward strand.
ACCCTCACGGCCCCGTGGGCCATCGCTTCAGCTCCATGAACTTTCCCTTTCACCAACTACACCGCTCTCGCTCTCCGACGTGTCGATGAGCACATTAAGCCAATTATCAACAAAAAAGCGCTTAACATCGAGAGATGCACACGCAAAGCACCCAACTCCTGGAAAAAGTTCGCAGTCATCAAACACTAATTGCTACAAAAGTCCAAAATCTCATATATATAAACTTCTCTCATTCGGACGACTCCGGCTTTGCCGACGATTATCTAAATTATCTCCTCGACTCCTTATCCATTCCCACTCCGCCTGCTGAGATGCTCGACAACGGAGACGGTGGGAACTTACACTGGTCCAACATTTCGCCGGCCTCCGTCTGACTCAAGCAATCAAAGATATTAAACCTAAGCACCAATTCGATCAGTGCAGTGGCTCTGCCAGCATGATTTCCCTTCTTGGCTGGAATCTCTTCTCTCTGGTTGCTGATGTTGTCAGCCGATGCCGCTAAACTACCCAGCTTCCCCCGGAATGGCTTAATTCGACAATCTCTTCTATCCCAAAAATGGCACATTGTCAATTTCCTCATTCAAAGATCTCCACCCAATTACTATCGTCCCTTCTTTCACTAACATCTTCGACAAGGTCGTTTACAACTTAATCTACCCTTTCATTAAGTCTTGCGATAACTTCTACCTCCTCGACGATCAGCATGGCTTCCAGAATAGCCGCTCCTCTTCCATCAACTTGGTCAGTGGCCTTGATCACTGCTACTCCTCAATTTCCAAAAGTCATCATTGCACTCTCCAAAGCTTTTGATTCATTGTCGTTTTCGGCAAATGAATCCGCCTTGTTAAGCATTGGTATTTGCGGCAACGTCCTCAATCTTATCAGTTACTATCTCCGAAACCAATGTGCAAATGTAAATATGTGGGAAATAATCACTCGAGGTCAGCTTTTATCCGATCTGGAGTTCCCTAGGGCTCCGTACTTGGTCATACACTTTTCAACCTTATACTCGCACAACCTATTGAAGCTGTTCAAATATACAAATGACATAATCATAGTATTCAGTGACCAAACAGCGTGCAACCCTTCCTTACCTCTTATATCTCATTCGTGGCATTGCAAAATCGGTCTCAACCTAAACCCCGCTAAGGCTCGTTTGATGAAATTCACACCTTACCCATTCTGTTCTTTCTCGAATGCAAATTGTCCCCTTAAAATTGAATTAAGCGACTCGGCCTAGCATCTTGGCAACTATTTTTCAAAATCTCTAGACTTCTCCCCACATCTTAAACGTAATACTTCCAAACTCTTCAAGTGGGCCCGTTTGATCTGCTTCAAGACTAGCAACCCCACTCTTCAACTCACATTGTTCAAGTTCTACGTCCTACCCCACATATCATATACTAGCAAATTTTACTGTTCTTTCACTTTAGCCTGCTCTTACGCTACCAAACAGATTTCCTCCAGATTTCTAAAGCAAGTCTTCCCTCACAGCCAGAATTGTCGGGAACGCCTACTCCTGGCTAACTTTCTACCGCTATGGTTTATGCCGTCACTTACGAGTCATTTCTTTCGTTCATAAGATCACAACTTGCCTATCACTGTCTAATTTCGCTCACCCAAGTCACCGCTACGCTACACGCTCCAGTAACTCTTCAATCCAATCCAACCACACTCCCAATATATTTAACAAAATCTATCTAATTTTCCAAAGCCACTAGTATATTCAACGCTCTTCCAGCGGAAATGAAGCTCCTATTTCATCACAAATATAAAAAGGCGCCTCACAATCACTTCTTTAACAAATTACTGTGTGAGACGTCTAATTGGAAGCGAAATTGGTTCTTTCTTAACCCATTACACTTCTTTTTAGCTCCAGGCTATTTACTAGTTACCAGTTTCGGAGTGTGAAGTCTCCATTGGCTAGTCTCCAATTTCCATTATTCGCCTCTGAATCTAAATTTCTAATTCTTGACTCGCCGATACCATTTCTATTTTCATCTTTATTCTACCGCATCCAAATATTGAATACTTTGCCACGATTTTCTCTACCAAATCTCTTCTTTGTGTTTCAGCGAACGAGCGGAAACTCAAAAAGTATACTAGATCATCGGACGGTATTCAACGGACGCTGATACCTCCTAGCCTTCCATCAGTCGTACTGTCACTCAATAGAAGCCAGTTAATCCTGCATGCGACACTGAAATTCTGACTCTCCACAAGTTTCAATTTAACCGACTTTTTCCTAGTCAATACCACACAACGGACGCTCAGTATCCACGAAAAAGAACTCCGACTTCTACTGCTGGTTCGCCCTCGCCTTCCAACTCAAACTCAAATTCGTCTATCCGACACCAGCAAATCCCACATTCATACTCGGACTCTTCACGATTTGCACTCAAGTCGATCCTACCAAGTCAAATAAAATCTCTTTTTCATCTTAACAAACTATCACGAAGTAGATTAAAGCGCTTCTCTTTCTCCTCTCTTCCCTACGGTTAAATACTTTGCTAGTCACAAATTCATTAAACTCTACAAATCCTACTTTTGATTTGTACCTCATCATTTGAATTGCTGGGCCTGTTGGATTTTGTTGCCAAATAAATGTATTTTATATACAAATATATATATATATATATATATATATATATATATATATATATGACGTTACGAGCTTCGCCATTTTTTTAAATATGAGAACACACCAACCTATTCCACGGAATAACATTTATTAACAAATCTTATTTCTACCACTATCTACAGCCATTATTCTGGATTCGTTAATATATTCGTTCATCCAATCCCAACTGTACACTTGTCGTTACCAATACCATCTTCGCTATGCCTGTCTTTGTTTTGCGTAATTTGGACCATTCCTTTTTCGTTACGTCATGTGGTGTGTCATCGCTTTCATTGTGAGTACGTCCGTACAACTTAACTAACAGGCCTTCAAAAATAGCCTATGTTCCATAAAATACGATACACCCATCAATTGTGGGCACACTCATAATAAAAGCGATGACACATCACATGACGTTAAGCAAAATGATTCGTTTAAATTGTACAAAACAAAGTCAGGAATTGAAAAGAGGTGATTGGTTACGACAAATGTACTGTTGAGATTATATGAAAGAAAATATTACCGAATCCAGAATAATGACTGTAGATACTGATAGAAATATGATTTTTTAATAAATTTTAACACGTGGATTACGGTTCATCTTTCTCATAAATATATTCAGGTATTTATGTTATTATGTTCATATAGAAGATCTAGTCTATCCTTTTTTCTTTGTGGGAAAATCTTGGTTTTGCCAAGAATTTATGCTGAGATATAATTGACGAACTTCCCAACTGAGCCATGAATTTCATCCCCAGCTTCATGAGACGCATGAAAGGTATTCAATTCTTTCTTGAGATGAAAGATAAGTTTAGAAACTTTTATGACAATGCCCGTAACACGTATTTACTTCATGCAAACGCGAGCTATCCATTTTTGCCGCAAATCTTGGAATTGCGTGCGATGTGACGATCTCGTGTTTACTTCAAGCTTGAAAACTTGATTTGAATAATTGTTACCACCACCCGCGCAATCATTGATTGTTGAAATGTAAGCAATAGTGGACACGATAAAATTACAAATAGTCATCATACTCCTCTCCTTCTGCCAAAATCTATTTTAATATTGATAGATTTAGATAATATTACACACACACACACTATTTACTCATAGTAAAAAAAGTCAAGAAAGTAAATCTAATCAAATTTTATACCGCTTAAAAATTGGACGTTCAATACAAAGCTCAACTATAAATCAAACCAGGAGATCTCATAAAATGTACCAGGAAGATTTCCATGTGTGATCAATCAAGAAGCACGCAAACGCATTCCCGTATCCAAGACGAATTAGGAAAACAATTAGCCACTGGCGATGGAATAAATTCGATAAATTATGCATGAAGTTGATTAACCAGTCTGTGATTGAGTCAGCAAGGCGTCTGAACTACTTTATACAGATTTGGCCAGTCAGTCAGTCTGTCTAGCTTCACGGTTACATGAACGTCGTATGAAGTCTTCTTCAACGCGATTCCAAAGCATAGGTACTGTGTATAATATTAAACAACCCTGTAAAGGTGGCAGAAGCCGCTATTTAGGAAATCGGTTTAAATTGCATTTGAATTTTGTGTAAAGATCAATTTGAGTCCATGTTATTTAAGCAAAAGTCCCCTTTTTCGGCCTCGATTGCGTCTTACATTACATTACCTTAGCATCTATGATAACGTTCAATTGAATCTATATGCTTCATGCGTTATATATATATATATATATATATATATATATATATATATATATATATATATATAGTATTATTGATGATGTGAGAAAGAGAGTGTGTGTGTTAGCTATCAAGTTGCATTGTCGAAGACTTTGTGTAAAGTTAACTCGACTACTGTTGGTATACAAATTAGTTTAGTAACCCAAATATGTATTTATCATATATCCTCGTAGATCTCAATCATATTTTTAAAATTAACCTTGTGTGCTGAATGTCAGACATGTTTAATTATTCTTTAAATCAAGTTTGCGAGCTTGAAGTAAACACCAATCCCATTGTATTTAACAAGTCGTCCAATAACATAACAAAATTACCGCCAGCCGCAACGCACTGACGCGTTTCGACCTTCCTTGATCATCATCAGAGTACGACGGCAAACTGACTATCGAGGATCAAACCGCATTGAATATATATGGAAATCAAATTTAGATATGCGGCTCTCACCTCTAGCAGTCTCGCATACATTGAACTTGACTGGAAATGTCGGCTGCACAATTTCTATGCAGTCACGAACATTAACTGTTTGCAGCTTACTCCATAAATACATATATGGGCAATGCAATTTA
>JAQBSW010012795.1:0-15727 GCA_029291075.1 Eudiplozoon nipponicum
ATCACTTTAAATAGCTTCATTTCTCATCTTGTGAACAATAAAATATTTTACGAACTTAATAAAAACATCGATTCAGATGTGTTTTATCAGTCGCACAACACAATACATTTGCATCATTCACAATTTCTGATGCCTTTCAGAATTCCATGATTGTCATCAGAGCAAGACGGCAAACTGACTATCAAGGATCAAACTGCAATGCATATATATATAGGAAGTAAAATTAGATATTCGGATCGGATCAGTAATAGTCTCGCGTTCAATAGGCATGACTGAAAATGGCGAATACACAATTTGAAACAGTCGTCAATATAAACATTTTGCAGGTTCCAATATATTAATATTATTTATACAACTAACCAATCAATGATTTCGCAGGTATTGTTTACAGTTACTTAAACAAAGTTTGCGAGATTCGTATTCTCACTGAGTCCTAGACAGACACAAAATCTAACTTCGTGTAGCCGACAAATCCTGTCTTGTTTATTTTATGTGTCAATACTAGAAGTGAGAGCCGCATATCTAATTTGTTTCCCTGTATATGTACGACGGTTTAATCCTCGTTAGACAGTTTATTTTCGTGCTCATAAAGTAATCAAGGAAGGTCAAAACCGACGGTAGTTTTATTGTTGTGTGACTTATTAGATGTAGTTGAATTGGTGCTTATATTATGCTCGAAAACGTGTTTAAAAGTATTGCTATCAACATCCGTGCAATCAATATCTGGTATTTTATACAAAAAATGGGAAAAGCAAATGTTATTATTTTGAATTACATTCATACATCATTTAGAAGCTAACACGAAGTGAGAATAGTACATTCCAAGGCAAAAACGCTGATGTGCGCATAATGAAAGGCATTCCGGATGGCATACGATTTATTAAAGATTGGGTAGCGAAATAAACACTGAATATATCTTTAATTAATGTTTGCGAGCTTGAAGAAAACAGCAATCCCATTATACTTAACCAGTCGTTGAACAAAATTACAAATCTACCGCCACCCGCAAAGCACTAATGGTTTCGACCATCCATGATCATCATCAGAGTACGACGGCAAACTGACTTGCGAGGATCAAACCGCATTTCATATATATGGAAAGCAAAATTAGATATGCGGCTCTCACATTTAGTAGTCTCGCATACATTGTACTGACTGGAGATGTTGGTTGCACAATTTCTATGCAGTCACGAATATGCAATTTTTTTCTGTGTTCGTCGCACACACATATATAGACAATAAAATTAAACAATAATTGATTCAAGTCAAGTGCAACGTATGTAGGACCACTAGAGGTGAGTGCCGTATATCTTAATTTATTTTCCATATATATGCAATACGGTTTGATCCTCGCTAGTCAGTTTACCGTCGTACTCTGATGATGATCATGGAAGGTCGAAACGCGTCAGTGCGTTGCGACTGGCGGTAGTTTTGTTATGTTGTTCGACGACTGGTTAAATACAATGGGATTGGTGTTTATTTGAAGCTCGCAAACTTGATTTAAAGAAATGTATTTCAATTGATAGACCATTTGGAGCCATTAAATGTATATCACTGCTGCAAGTTTTTCGAAAATTTGAAGTTGCTTGCTATAATGCAGCATTCGTATCAACCACGAACGCAATCTCCGATATTGGATCTTAAGTAACCACGCAAATTGGTATCTGTTCTATAATGACCGATTGGGGATGGTTATTTGGAACTTTTGTTCTAAATGGGTGTCATATGAGGTCCACCTATTAGGAGAAAGAATAACCTAGATACATTTTTTATATATAACAAAATTGTGCGTAGTGTGCGGCAGGTGGCGCAGTAGTTAGAGCACCAAATTCCGAAGCAGAGGTACCCAAGTTCGGGCTCTATCAGCAACAAATGCTGGACAGTACATGATGAAACTCCAATATGGCGAAACCGGTCTACTGATTTGTCTTTTCAACGTTATGCGAAATTTAGTTTATACTGACAATTATATGTACAAATAGGTCGGGTGTTTGTAGCAAGATCGTATACTTCATGTCCTGAGTGATAGAAGACATACACACCAGCATTAGTTCATTTATACTTTTCGGTGTATTAATTTGTCATAGAGAAAATAATTATAGGTCACCTTGGGAATTCAAAAATGTTACCATCTTAATAATTTCTTCGGCAATTTCTAGTTCACTTTTTCTACATACAATGATTTATACACCAATTATTAGGACTGCACGCTGAAGAACACATATTTAATTGCAGGCGACAACTAATTTTCTGGAGCCTTGTCAGTTTACATTACTTTTCTGACAATGTAATGAAGAGCCGTCACGCTGCGCTCGTTTTGTTGGTGATAGGGTACTGGAGAGCCCTTGCGATGTTTGACATGGACGGTACAGACGATACAATGACAGACCGTAATCCTTCATCCTATGATTTTGAATTATTTAACTGAAGATGGATAATACATTCGTGACTTGACTTTGAAAAGGCTTAAACTCTCTCTAAAGTGCATTATAATTACCTAATGAACTATCTAACAAACTTGAAATATCGTCACTTGAGAATTGATATATTTTAACATAAAGAATATTATCACTAAACACTGAAGCACTTATCATTCAAACAAAGGTTAAAATAACAAAAGTATTGACTATTTCACTGATAAACAAAATTCTAACTATGGCTAGAGATCTAATATATATGCAAATATTTATTAGGTGTTGCGAACCTAGTAACAAATTAATTCAGTTGTGACCAGAAGGATAAACCAAAGACAGCATGAACGGAAAGTATAATCTCATGCACATTCGTTTCGTGCTTACTGGCGTCTCATCAGTAGGAGCCGGTATTACGCCCATTAACCACTATATATTCGGGTAAAAAATGTCGGAAAAAAGGACGGTACAATCTCCTAGTCGAATGTGTAAACCTACAATAGTGGCGATCAAGACCAGAGTGTATGGATTTATAGGATTAACAGGTGTTCAGAAATTGTTGTAATTCTCAATTTCGGTGAACTATAGCATAATTTGATATCCATCATATTGGTACCATGTACCGACTCGGCAACCATAATGTTAGTACCATGTACCTTTTCGGTACTATAATGTTGGTATCGGTTACTAACACAATAGCCATAGTGTTAGTATCCTTTACAGACTCGGTATATATATTATATAGTGTGAGTTAGCGTTGAAGTCGCATTGTCGAGACTTTATATGATGTTAGCTTCACTACTGCAGGTTTACACATTCGTCTAGGAGATTGTACCGTCCTATTATCCTACATTCCTCACCCAAATATATAGTGGTTAAAGGGCGTAATACCGGCTCCTACTGATGAGTCGCCAGTAAGCACGAAACGAATGTGCATGAGATTATACTTTCCGTTCATGCTGCCTTTGGTTTATCCTTCTGGTCACAACTGAACTAATTTGTTACTAGGTTCGCAATACCTAATACATACTTGCATATATATTAGTTTTCCGCAACAAACAGTATCTAACTGTGTCAACCTCAATCATCCCGCCAAATATCACTTAATTTACCGTATTTATAGGGTGAAATTTAAAAATTGACTGTTCTTGAAAACTGGCCTAATTTCCAAAAATGAAGATTATACTTAATTTTAAATCAGTAATCATGAGTGTTAAATTGAAAGTAATTTTTTGTACATACAGGAATCAAAATTCTCTGGAAATGGCCGTTTTACATGACTCGCCATCAAAATTGATGTCATTTACGTCAGATTTAATGCGAAAATGCGGACGATGTATTGACCTCATGTATTGAATTGGTTCTGATGTAGTTCCTGTCATGCCACTTTGATCTTTGGGCTCTGACTTAGTTATGGACATTTTACATAACGCCACCCCTTGTTCTTGTTAATTATCACAACCTTTTCACATTGCTGTCCCATTCACGAACAGCAATGCAGGCTTAAATTGATCAATGGACACAGGTTAATTATTTCCAATACAATCAATTTCGAAGAACTTCGGACTACGCTTGATTATCGGATGAGTTCTAGTATATATTGGATTCAACAGCGATTGCACAGCGTCTATTCAAACATATACTAGCTTACATGTATATAAAAATTTCGATATATACACTGACGGCTTGTGTTCTCTATTTCAATAACGTTGTAGCTATTGTGTAATTTCCGCCTGTGGTTGTTCATTATTTACTTCAAAACCGCTCATTATAACTGCATGAATTTTTGGACTGCTGTTAAACGTAGCCTCCGCTTATGATGCTTTATACTTTCGCATACCTAACAGTTCTAATGGGAGTGCCGAAAGCCAACCAGGCTGTTCATGAGACTTGTATAGCACCGACTTTATCATCAACAAGAACATTACCGTTGAGATTGAACATCAGCTACCATAAACTGAAAGTTATCTTGATAGATGTTTGTCATGAAACTTGTACCTTCGTCAGTGGCTACTTCGTCTGGTATACTGAATCTTGTCACTCAGCGTAGCACGAATAAACGCCTAATGGTCTCCGCATCTTGACTAGTTAATGGAATTACTTCAAGCCCTCTCGTATGTAGATAAATTGTGTTCTGAAATAACAGAAGCCACGTAATACAGAGAAGGTAAATTTATCAACATGAATAAATCTAATACAAATGTAAGAAATATAGAAACGGCCAAATTCTCAGTGAGTATAACGAAAGACTTTTGAGATTTGATATGGCGGGCATTCCTTAACCTATTTGATAGTATCTTCTCGAAAGTTTGGCCAAAAATTGTGTTCTTGTAACAACATTGTATTACTATCCACACCAGAACGACTCAGATTGTGGTATTCATAAAATACCGGGCCAAATTTTATTAATTCACCTCCCTATCAATATTATGTGCAATGATCTCCGAATCATCTAGCTTGAAATTGGTAAATTGTTCGAGGTACCTTCATATCTATGATGTATGTTCTTTGTCTGTTTGTTGTTTCGACTGGATATTTATTCTAGTGAAATTCTGGTATTTTAATTGACTATTGAATTTATGGCAATGTAAGAAAAACAATAAGCCACCGCATTATCGTTGCCTTCTACATGACTGACGTTAAAATTAAACTTACGGAGACGGATCTTTTGGCGAATTACTCTTTGTGGATAATTTTTTTTCCAAGTCCTCTAACAATGGTGCGTTGTGGATCGTTACTTCAAAAAGATTTCACAGAAGATATCGTTCAAAGTAGAGGCAGGAGCCATGCAAGGCTATTAATTCTCCTTCCATTGCCAAATATATTTTTCCGACTTTTAGCTTTCTGGGATAAAATGCGATCGTATGCATTTCAATATAAACTTCTTTTAATACATTCGTTTTCAACGATACACCGGACGTATTTGCTGAACGGCACAAAATGTTCTTTTATTTGTTCAAACATTAATTTTCCATTTGCTTCGCGGCGCAGACGCGAGTTGGACTTAGGTGGCTTCCACTCTTAGAGATATCTTCTCAGCTGTGCTTGTGGTTACTTCATCGTCGGAATAAAGAACCTGTTATAATTACACATGCCAAGAAAGGACGCAATTTGTTCTTATTGGTCAGCGCAATAAACTTTCTAATGACCTCGACTTTGTATTCTAGAGTAATTAAAATGCCATTTCAAATCGAGTACTAAAGGAATTTTAGTTGTTTTTTGCCAATACGCATTTCCTCATGCATAAAACGATACAAAATTGTTAAAAAGTTGCGATGCTCTCTTTGATATCCGTTAAATGCTGCTCCAAATCATCCGAGGCTATTAACACATCATCGACGTAAGAAAAAGTACCTGGAATTTGCCCTAAAACTTCCTTTGTGAATCTTTAAAATGTCTATTGATGCATTGCACGGAAAAAATTAAAAAAACACAAATGGTGTAATGACTTAAGATAAGGTAATTTGAACCGATTCCGTTGGGCAATTTCATCAGTAACACTTTTAGCGTCATGTAGCGGACAGTTCAATCGGTGGAGCATAGAATCCTTAATCCCAGGATTGTGGGGTTGATCATTAGTTTAACAATATATTAAATATAGAAGAATATTGCAATTTTTCACGAATATTGACTTTTTTTATCTCATTGGAAATCAAAACCGTTTTTCGTAGTGATTGTTAATCACGCATCTGTGTTGTCAACCTCAGTCAGGCCAATAAAGTTCACCTTAGGTACCGTACATATACAGTGAAGAATTGAACTGATTGTTCTAGAAAAATCACGTAAGACACTAAAATGAAGACTATTTCTCATCTAACATTACGAACATCAATACACATGACTGATACTCTGGAAATAGTTTTCGATAAATATCAGAATAAACATGTCCCTTTAAATAGCAGAGCTACGCACACACACACACACACATATATATATATATATATATATATATATATATATATATATATATATATATATATATATATATAATTGCAGCCATTCACTAAATTCAGCTTTAAAGTGAGTTAATTAACAAACTGCTCTGGAATTAATAAGCGAATGTTTTGTGTACATCTTTTCATCGATTACTTAACTGCGATTGCTAAAGATCAAGCTTCATTATTTTTGTATTGTAAAATGTACTGCGACAGACACCAGGCTGTAATAAAATATTTCGTTTAATTTGTGTAATTTTAAAGCCTATGCCAGTATTTGTCTTCCAGTATTTGCTCGTATAAGGTAAGAACCAATTTCAAGATAGGGTACTGAGCTCAATTTTATGCATTAAATACATTTTTTTAAATAGGTTGGTATTAATCGAAGTAAACCGATGAAGGATAAATTTGGGTTCTGCCATGAAACTTTAGAATTAATGGAAATTTTTGAACAGGAATAATATTACAAACTAATTGCAAACACTCAATAAATCTGTTAAATGCCGTTTGTTGCGGTGAAATAGTATATATGCCAGTATGTAATAGGTGTTGCGAACCTAGTAACAAATTATTTCACCTGTGACCAGAAGGATAAACCAAAGACGGCATGAACGGAAAGTATTATCTCATGCACCTTCGTTTCGTGCTTAAAACTGTCGTTTATGAATGAATAGTTAATAAGTAGTTTCAGACAGTACTAAGAAAGACGTCCTTAATGTTTTTTTTATACATTATGTTACCGTTAGACATACTAACATTTTATTGATGCCTCGTTTAGTCATAAATGTTTCCAATAACTTTCCAGTTAACACAGAATATTTCCTTTCCAGCAGATATTACTTTTAACTAAAATAATATAGTTATGCAACTGTAGTTTAATACCATTTCATGCATATATGCTGGGAGGCTTTTACATCCTGCTTATACTATTACGTGACATGGGTCATTCCACAAGTTGAACAAGAATGTTTTCGCTATCTAAGTTAGTTTTGGTTTGTCAAATGTAGAAAAAATAATTTATATATATCTTTTGCCCATCAGGAATTAATTTCACAAAATGATGATTATTTAGATTCGCTGTCAAATGTCTTTAATTAACAGAATCGTATTATATTTCCTTGATCACACATTGCAGGTTTTGTAACAATTAATAAAATTAGAGTCAAATTTAATATGAGAACACTAATTTCTGCAAAGTCGCAGAGATCGATTGCAAAACATGTCAAAGCACATAAACGGCAAAACCTAAAAAATACAATAGTTATATTTAAATTTCATCTTCGATAATTTCTCCCTTGAAATAAAACTTAAATTCTAGAATAATATGTTGAACATATTTTCAAAATTTTCATCAGTGTGACCGAAGTTTTGCAAATTCGTCAGTAAAACGGTACATAGCCTGCAATTTATATTTATATAAGGCACTCCTTGTCATTTTTGTAGTTACGCTTTAAATTACCGAGGATGTCCTAATTAAATATTTAAACAAACGCTCTTTGATCTCGGCCGAAAGCATATTCTTGTATGCAAAATTTTTCTATATGCGATTGTTTGTACATTTAAGTATATTTAATATGCTCCTGATTAATATATAAACATAAAATTATGCTTAAGTATAGTTAAAAAATAAATGAATAATGAAAATGTGGTTTGAAATGAAATGCGAGAATTATACAAGATCAATATATTTATATAATATCGTAGATTTAAATAAAAATGATTCCATCGTATCATTTATAATTATGATTCAGGTGTTCAGTTATTTCAGAAACGTTATCCCATTTGCTACCTGTGTTTAATCGCTACTTTAGTTCTCAGTAAGTCCGGCAAACATAGAGTAACGAGCAGCTATTACATTTTTAATAAATAAGTTTTGATGGACTGCTCGAATACACGCTGCTTATTTTTAGACTTTGTTTTGCCCAAATTTTTTTGCATTAGAAGATATTATTTGTGTGCTGTCCATCTCGATTGTTTTATTCTCTGAATGAATATATCGGATATCGCGTTTCATTTACAAGGTATATCGACGTATATTGTCTTTAGTTTGGTCACGGATTCATTTCTTTTTTTCGTTGTTTTCATTTCGTGCTTTTTTCGCATACTTTTCGGGAGATCTGTTTTCTAAGAACCTTTTTTGTGAAGCGCTCTTCTTTCAGTTGCAATATAAAATTGTGTGTAGTGACTGTCAGGATTGGTGCAGTGTATAGAGTTCAAGACTCGAAAACATGTATTCCCAGACTGGTGCATCATCCCTCTCAAAATCTAGGCAGTATTTGACGAAGTAGTTTTAGAGATGACGCAGTCTATTGAATAAATTGTCGTTGCATTAATATGCAGATTGTATTTCTACTGGCAACATAAGTATAATCGAAACCATCTCATAAGACTTAAATTAGGACAACATAGTCTATATAAAGCGCAACAACAGAAAACATTAGATTATCAGACGTCTGTTTAAATAATAATCGGTTTAAATGAACAAGAATCTGAAGCAAATTTTCTCTCGTTAATTTCCAGTCCGCAAAGATATTTAATAAGGCATTCGACGTGCAGCTTTGTTTGCCGTGTGCAATATGGCACGAGTCGAAACAAAATCGACCGGATATGAGCCCCTGCCGCAGCGATTATAACCAATATCCCATGAGTGTCGAATACGGATAGACTCGGTCAACTTTATGAATTACGTTTGCTAAATTATACTGTTATTATAAATGAAGTACAAAGGTTATCGTTAGACTTTGCTTCATCATCACCTCATCAGGCGATATGGTGTTAACTTTAAAATAAATGGTCGAAGACATGTAAATGGAATTATTCAAAAGCGATGGCTCAATTGATCCACCTGCAGGATAGGTTAACCAACACACATGAGATTTTATTAATCCAATTAATGCGTGCAGTGCGCTGTTCCGTTGTCAGTGTGTATCTATGGTAGGACTGAAGTCAATGTGGCCATGCCCCAAAACTGGCCGCGGTAATTCTAATTGCACGCTCCTATTTTTCCAGGGTATTGAATTTAAATGTATTAAGAATTGTTGGCGAATTAGTTTGAAACGCGACACCACACAAACACAGGCAACACAGAATTATAGCAAGACAGTGACGTTGATCTGCAAAACCCCATCAATGAATGGCGTAGCAGTTAAATACTGATGGTGCGGAGAACTAATATATATGCAAGTATGTATTAGGTGTTGCGAACCTAGTAACAAAGTAGTTCATTTGTGAGAAGATGGATAAACCAAAGACAGCATGAACAGAAAGTATAATCTGAGATTTAGAATAATGGCAGCTAAATACAATATCAAAAAAATTTTAAGACAATTGCTTACCATACGTAATAGACTAACTAACCAAAAGGAAAAAGGAGGACGCCTCGAGACATCAGGAGTATATGCGATACCTTGCAAAGATTGCAAGCTCAGGTATATAGGCGAAACCATGCGCTCGATAAATTTTCGTAGAGCGGAACACAAGATGGCCTGCAAATATGGATACATTCAAAGATCAGATCTAGCTAACCATTCGATGGAAACTTGTCGTGCAATAGACTGGGATGAAAACAAACGCATCGCGTTATGCAACCGCAACAGATTGCATAGACTAATCAGAGAGTCAATTTAAATAAAATCAGGGAAGTAAGTGATGAATGTAACATCGGTAGAAAAATAGAATGTTAAATTTCTCACTCATTTTAATCATCCTGAACCAAATATTTTTATGCCAGCATTGAAAAACTTGTTACTATTTATCTTCTAGTTTTGTTTTTGATTGATTATATGAGTATTAAATTAAATTAAATCTATAAGAAATTTATTTTCTCTTGAAGGAGGAAACATTCTGAATAATTTTTTATGAGTTTTCCCTGTCACAAATTGTTCACATGTCTGACATTTTACTCTCTGTCCTTCAACAAGCTAGTGAATGATGTGAAGACTCGTTTCACTCCAATTCATAATAAGCGCGCTACGATTAAATCTAAACAAAAACATTGGAAGTGCAGCCGAGTTTCACTTATTCTTCATAAATTCTTTCAAAATTATGCTTTCCATTTATTTAAATGTATAACTTTATTTTAGAAGACATTAATACCCATGTTAACAAGGCTAAATATAGTAAAATATATTTAAACGAACATTTATTGCGCGGGCGGTGATAGCAAATACTTTAATTAAGGTTGCGATCTTGATATAAGCACCTGACCCATTAATTAATTACATATGTCAGTACAAACTAAGAATTGTATAGTGTAGAAAAGGCAATTCATCCAGTAGACCGGTTTCGTCCTTGTTGGGAAATCATCACACACTGGTCAGGATTTTCCGCGGGCAGGGCTCGAATCTAGACAGGTCTGCTTCGTAATCTGGTGCTCTCACCACAGCCACGGCGGAGAGGCTCAGTGGTTAGAGCACCAGGTTCCGGTGCAGATGTGACCAGGTTCGAGATGTGGCCCCGTTTCTAGAGGTCGAAAAACTCAGCTGTTATGCAGTCATTTTCGATTAATCAAGAGAATGTATTAATTTATTCCTTTCATAATTCATGATCAATTTCCTATTATAATACTAGTGTATTTATCTTACATTTTGGATCACTTTCAGTTTTTTCTCTATGAGATTTGGTGCACGTTTGCAAAGTTTACATTCTTTGAATGGGTAAATCCGTTTCATTCGACATTTTCTGCGTTTGGTAATTTACTGTTTAATAAAATACCCTTGTCAGACAGATTTTCACATATGTTGAAATCATTATACAGGTGCTCATTTGTGCACTGTAATAGAGATAAACAGTATTGCTGCAAGATAATAAATATCTGAATATTATTAATTTTTCTTGGTTTATCATTCAAGCAACCACAGTAAATTAAAAAGCATTCAAATCCTATGTAAATAGTCAGAAAATTTAATGGTATTCTCATTTTAAATCTCCATTAAGGTTTACATGCCCGGAAATTTTGCAAATATATCAATTTTATTATCATAAATCAATTATTTACTGTACATTCACATCCTCTAAATGCAAAATATACGTTTAGCACTTAGTGTTTCTGTCATTCTAGATATAAGTTTTGGTTATCGAGCTTATTTGCATTATTGATTTTCTACAATGATGACATTAATATTAGCAATTTAAAGAGTATACTTGACAGCTTTCCGGCCATTTTTATGACCTATTAAAATGAGACAACTTACGAATCGGTATTTCTGGCGCAAAAGTTTTATCTGTTTGACCTAATTAAGTGTGCGAAAACCAAACCCTGTTTTCACTTTAGTTAATTATCAATTTTAAATGCATCAGATGTGCTGTGCACAGCCGTTGATTTAGTAAAAGTAATTCAATATAAGTAATAATCAAATTTAGCCAATTTGACATACTAATGTTTAAAAAAATATTATTCAAACTAAGAAATTAACAATAGAACCATTAGAAAAGATATTGCGTACAAGAGTAAAGAACAGTGATTCAGTTTTTCACCATAATTTCATTTGAAAATAATGATTTAATTAAACGAAATCTCATAGTTTCGTAAAAAAAATTAGGTATTCTATATATCAGAGCAGCCATGGGAATTTTAGAAATGTAATTAAATTCTTTCCTTACCTGGACCAGACTACATATAGATTATTCTATGTTAATGTGAACTGGATCTAAACTTTGGCTAAGATGCAAAGATGAAAAAAATTATTAAATATAACGAATAAGCTATTGGCACTCTTCTCAAATCCAATTGAGAAAATATTTTCTGATGATGATAGATTTAGAATTGACATGACAACTTCATTTATTTCAAATATATGAGTGAATCTACATGATTTTAAACATTTAGAAAATATATCATAATTTTCTTGAGAATTTTTATGACATTATTATGCAATTTCTGAAGAAAAAATTTATGGACCAAATTTAATTGTAATATTATATATATATATATATATATATATATATATATATATATATATATATATATATATATATATATATATATATATATATATAATCTTATATGGTTGGTCAATCTTCTCTTTCGCTAGAGCCAAGTCTGAATAATTGGATTACTAAAGACTGAAATGAACTCCCATAATCTCTCATAATGGATCGATAGACGTTCTTCTTGGGAATATGATATTGAATAAAACTATCATGACGGAATTTTAACAAAAAAATAATTTATCTGTAGAAAATTAACTCCACAATATTTCTAACGCGATTCAGCGACTAGATCGAATTTGGCTATTCTGGGCAAACGTCAAGTACATTCTTGTATTGCAGTGCTCGTAGTTTAAATAGTTGCGCATCTGCTTGGGAGTCTAGCGACTTATCAACTTTGTTGCTATATCAAAATTTGTGAATTAAATATTTTCGCCATCAAACTTTCACGTCTTTCGAGTTAATTGCTCTTCATTATGTGACTTCATATGAGTGAAATCACGTTTTATAATAATTATTATTTTTCTTTTCACAGTCACTGCCTGCATTTTAAAACCATTGTGTATAGGAAACAAAAAATTTACAATAAATAGCTCTTTATTTTTACATTGGCGGTTTTTAAAAATGTTTTAATTCGATAGTTTATATACAAATCCTTATTTCAGCTACACACTCCTATTTCATTTAAAACTTTGTGCTAACATGTTTTATCTTACGCCCGCTAACTTAAATTAATTAACCACAGAAAACTACGTAACTACAATTTAGCAATAATTGTTTGCGCGGGTGGTGGTAACAATTCTTTAAATCAAGTTTGCGAGCTTGAAGTAAAGACCAATCCCATTGTGTTTAACCAGTCGTCGAACAACATAACAAAACTACCGCCAGCCGCAACGCACTGACGCGTTTCGACCTTCCATGATCATCATCAGAGTACGACGGCAAACTGACTATCGAGGATCAAACCGCATTGAATATATATGGAAATCAAATTTAGATATGCGGCTCTCACCTCTAGCAGTCTCGCATACATTGAACTTGACTGGAAATGTCGGCTGCACAATTTCTATGCAGTCACGAACATTAACTGTTTGTAGCTTTCGCCACATATACATATATAGGCAATACAATTTAACAATAATTGTTCGAAAGCTACAAACAGTTAATGTTCGTGACTGCATAGAAATTGTGCAGCCGACATTTCCAGTCAAGTTCAATGTATGCGAGACTGCTAGAGGTGAGAGCCGCATATCTAAATTTGATTTCCATATATATTCAATGCGGTTTGATCCTCGATAGTCAATTTGCCGTCGTACTCTGATGATGATCATGGAAGGTCGAAACGCGTCAGTGCGTTGCGGCTGGCGGTAGTTTTGTTATGTTGTTCGACGACTGGTTAAATACAATGGGATT
Organism: Eudiplozoon nipponicum; assembly: GCA_029291075.1. Classification (NCBI taxonomy): domain Eukaryota; kingdom Metazoa; phylum Platyhelminthes; class Monogenea; order Mazocraeidea; family Diplozoidae; genus Eudiplozoon; species Eudiplozoon nipponicum. Next base: position 13,688 of record JAQBSW010012795.1, read on the forward strand.
GGTGTTTACTTCAAGCTCGCAAACTTGATTTAAAGTATTGTTACCACCACCCGCGCAATCAATTATTGTTAAATTGCATTGCCTATATGTGTAAGAATTTCCCGTTCAACCGTTTAACCATATACAAGTATCATTATGAACTAATAATTGTATAGTTTAGTAAAGGCGTTTTGTCTACTAGACTGTTTTCGTTCTTTTTGGGAACTCCTCGCCTACTGGCCAGAATTTGCTGCAGACAGGACTCGAACCTGGGCACGTCTGCTTCGGAATTCGGTTCTCTAATCGCTGAGCCACACTGCCGCCACTTAACTACAAATTTCAGGAACATACTAACCAATTTAACTGGATTAGTCTTTTTTACTTTTAGGTAAATCTCAAATGGCATTCATTTTGACCCAAAGTTCCAACGAAATGAATGGGTTAATTGTTCACATAAAGATAGCAACCTTGATTAAAGTAACTGTCAACACCGACCGCGCAACTAATGTTTGTTTAATTATATAAATTTTCATTTCAATACCACTTCCCCATGTAACGTGGTATCTGTTAAATAATGACAGATTGAGGATGGCTAGTTGGAACTTTGGGTCTAAATGAGCTCCACATATAAGAAACAAGTTTAACCAAGTTATATTAGGTGGTAAATAACTGAAGATTGCGTGTGGTGTGCGGCCGGGTGGCTCAGAGATTAGAGCACCAGATACCGTAGCAGACGTGTCCATGTTAGTGCCCTGCCCGCGGCAAATTCTAGCCAGTGCGTGATGAGTTCCCAATAAGGACGAAACTGGTCTACAGGATAAATTTCCTTTTCTAAACCAAGCAATTCTTAGTTTATGCTGTCAAATGTTTGTACTTATGCTATTAGAATATGCACAATTTTTTTAGTCAGGTTTCTTGGTCGTGCTGAAACAATGGTGTGTGTGTGTGTTGTGGTTCAAACCCGCGTTACGGCAAGCTTTGACATCTACAATTGGAGCGTCTATTAATAACAAAACTGCTGTATGGAATAAATTTAATACATAAAACGAAATCCTGCCATGAGACTTTAATTAAATATCATTTCTCAGGTGCCATGTTATGTGTTCTATAATAAAAGATCAAATGAGACCAGTTGCAACATGTCGTCAAAGATTATCATAAATAGGCTCTTCTTAAACGAAAGGCGAACTAAACAAAAAAACTGGAAATGACGGAGAAATGCATGTGGCGCGAACTTTATTTCTCGCTGTAGTTAAATTGCAAGGCGGCGAGGGAAATATTTTTAGCCTTCGTCTCGGCAACTCTGGGTGGCGAGTTGGAAATTTTAATCTAAATTGACGCTCAGCATGCTCCACACAAGGCAAAGACTGATCAAAAACTTTAACTTGTTATAGAACTAAAATTGAAAATGGTGTTGCTTATAGAATGAAGTAAACATACTTCAGTTGGAGTCCTGGCCGTGATAAATATGGACAGTAATTGATTAAGGACAAACAAGGCCAACACGGGTCATCTTGAATTAGAACTACATTATTCTTTGTTGTTTAGATTAAATGTTTAACGAATAATGCCGATGTTTAATATCTATTTAGCAAGTGGATTTATGTTTGATCCATAATTTTTGAAAATGTGATGCTAGATGGAATTTCAGATCAAATGAAATATCAAATAGCTTCAACAAAATTCAAAAATTGGGCTAAGAACATAACACGGCATATTAATTTAAATTGAAGTACGGGCGCGGCATTGGTTTCCCAATTGGTTAGGGTAAGAATGCGATACACATATTCACCGAAATGAGCACTGGCCGCAGAGATTCTGAAAAGCATTAGATGGGTGCATAATAAAAACGACATCAGTCGTCTAGATGGATATCATTTGATTTCTTATGCATTGGTCACTTTGTGCAGATAAAATTTTCGCATATTAATTCAGGACATGATAGATCAATTCTTTTGCAATTCCTCTAGTGCATATTATTATTATTATTATTATTATTATTATTATTATTATTATTATTATTATTATTATTATTATTATTATTATTATTATTATTATTAT